>OY997274.1:545832498-545994998 GCA_963921465.1 Triticum timopheevii
TGCTGCTGGTGAGCTGGCCGCGGCCGCGGCTCCGGCGGTCCGGCGCCCCCTTCCCGGCCCTCCTCTGCAACTGGTGAGCACCGGCAAGCCCCACCCCCACCCCGACCAGCCGGCCCTCTCCAACGTGAGGATTTTTTTCACTTTTTTTTAGTTTTGTACCTACTATTGTTTACCTGCTGTGATATGAATTGTTCACACAAGCCTGTATCCGTATGTTGGCGGCAGTAGTTGATGCCCAATGGCAGACATGTGCTTACATGAGTTGTTATTCTATTCAAGTGGGTGAACTAAGCCATTTTTATTCAGTTTGCTCTCTGCTATGCCAAAGCCATTTTTATTCAGTCTGCAAGTGACGTTATGCAACTAGCAATTATATATGTGCTCCCTGGGTATATGAAAAGTTGAGGGGGCATCTGTGGGCGGTTTTGGAGTTCATGGTGATATTTGGACTCAGGATATAGTTGAGCGGTGTACTAGGCATCTGCTAATTTTCATGGTAAAATATGCTAGTTTCTGTTCTTCACAGAGAAGGCTAGAACGAGTGCCTAGACTAGCAAGTTTCTGTGACTTTTTTTAGTTTTTTGGTACTGTTTGTAGGTGGATAGTTTGCAAAATATTGATCAATGGATGTCACTATGATTTTTTTCCAAGTTTGAAGTGTCAATGTTGTATGTGATATGATGATATATATATTTTTCGAATGGTGGAATTAGCATTCTTTGTTGTGTCGCATCTCCGTGATGAGTGGTTTTTGTTTATGATGGTCCCGCAAAATGATGGTGAAATATTTTTTGACTCTTCATGGTCTTGCTAAAAATAGTAATTTGAGCAAAACTGGCAACTTGTTCATTAGGACTTAACATTTCTAATACTTTGAATGTGAAACTTTAAGTGGATGAATTTATTTTGTATTGCTCATCTAGTAAATAAATCTATAAAGATATTGGTGATCAAATTTTATTTGCCGGTAAAATTTAGAGGCTTTGTGGTGTTGCATATCTTTGGAGTCATCGTCGTCTAAGGCATTGGTCCTTGATCTCGTCACTGTTTGACTACTTCGTCTACGTCGAGGGTGAGGGGGCGGGGGGAGAGCCCCTTGAGGGCGAGGGGGTGGGGGGAGAGCCACTACAGGGGGTCGCGGCCAGAAACAGCGCACCCTCACCGACTTAGGGGTGTTGTCTTCGAGACCCTCCTCTAGTGAGGTACCCTCCTCTAGTGAGGTACCCTCTGATGAGGAGGAGGACGAGGAGGTTCGGGAGGAGGATGATGAGGAAGTTGGGGAGGGGGACGAGGAGGAGGAGGTTGGGTAGGGGGACGAGGAGGAGGAGGAGGGTGGTGGCAGGGATGATGGTGGTGGCGGGGGTGATGGTGGTGGCGGGGAGGGGGTTGGCAACAAGGGATGGCTGCGTGGTAACGCAAAGGTACCAAAGCAGATTCCTACTACCGAGGAGCAGAAGTGGCTCATCAAGCCCACGGGGAAAGAGTAAGTGCCATTTTATAATAATTTCATTCTTTTGCTTGTCACATGCTTATATTTTTCTTTATTTTGCTTGTCACATACTAATATTTCATTCTTTTGCAGCAACTGGATATATCCTAAAGGGGCCCGTATTCCCAACGGCCTCATCACCGTCTTGCTGTAGGCACCCGGACCGCCTGGTTTTGGCCACGAGCTAGGACCAGTGGGTAGCGGCCCCCCCACGCGGACTATGAGACCCATGCTAAGGCCGTGATCACTAATTTTTGGGTGAGTTCTCTTTAGAAGCACAAGTCCATTCTGGTTTCATGAATGATTTAACTCTTGACTTCTTCCATTCTGGTTTCATGAATGATTGTAGAAATACTACCGAGTTCTTCCGGAGCACAAGGCCATTGCCGACCAAATCGTGATTTGCCAAGCCAAGTGTAGGGCGACCGGCAGGGTTCCTCAATTGCAACCAACACCATTTCCTCCACCATAACCAGTGCTGCTTACTTTTGAGGAGTTTCTGGCACAGAACCTTGGCCCCTCGCCGGTTAGCACATCCCAAACTATTCACCCAAAGCATATCGTTTATTCAACACAATCATATATCCCCTTAACATGTCTTTTCAACATCCAGGGAACCGGTGGATCTACCGTTGGTGGTGGTGCTGGTCTTGACATCACTCCCGAGTCTTGGAGCCCGATCACTCCGATCCACGGAGACGGTGGCGGTCTTGGCAGTAGCGCTGCCGCTAGCAGTGACGACCTAGGCTTCGGCGGACTTGGCGGTGACGACCTTGGCGGTGGTGGTGGATGTTCTGGCGCTTAAGCCTTTGGGTGAAGATGGTGGTGATGATAAACTTGTGTTCTTTAGATGACTTGTGGTCTTTTATGGTCTTTTAGATGACTTGTGTGCTTCTTTAGATGCTTATGTTTGTGATGATGCTTATGTTTGTGATGATACTTATATTGTTGTGATGGTGTTGGCTGTGAGGATGATACTTATATATGTTGTGTATGTCTATTTCATCATATATATTCGCTGTGAATTTGAATTGAAATCAAACAGAAAAAAAAAATCAGACAGAAACTATGCCTACTGCTAAGCCGTCGGCATAGGGCTACCACGAGCTACAAGAGGGAGCCACATGGAGCCTATGCCTACGGCTAGGCCGTCGGCATATATCTGAAACTATGCCTACGGCTATGCCGTAGGCATAGCCCTGCCACATGGCGCCTCCTCTATGGGCAGCACTTGACGGCAGCGCCGACAGCCACCGTTAGCGTGGAACTTTGCCGACGATCCTGGCGGTCGGCATAGATGTACGGACACCGTCGGCATATCATCTATGCTGACGGCTTTTCTATGCCGACGGCATCCCAGGATACGCCGATGCATATGTTGCCGACGGCCCTATGCCTATGGGGGCCGTCGGCATAGGCCTGTCCCGACGGGAATCAGAGCTATGCCTACGGCCCGGGCCATAGGCATAGGGGTTTATTCTGGTAATGAAACTCCGCTCCACTCTTTCTACTCCGAGGAGCGGTAGCGTTCGGCCCCACTCCGCCCGCTCCAGGAACGGAGTTGCGGAACGGAGTGCATCCAGACAGGCGCTTAGTCCATGATCCTACTCGCGTGTGAAGTTTCATGATGTATTGACACTCATGGTACTCTTAGTGAAGAAAATACAAATGCGGCCATACTACTCCTTAAACAGTGTTTTTTTAATATAGCTTAATTTTGTCATTTTGCTCAGATTACCACGGATGTGATTCCTTCATAAAACTTCATGTGACTATACCAGTTGACTACGTATATTACAAAAATATATTCAGTTTTTTTTTGGATTTTTTCTAGCATTTTTTGAATTTACTATTCATAAAGGATGCGTGCGCACCATGTTCACCAAATCCGCGTCCCACCTAGATGAGCTTATCAAATATCAGATCATATATGTGCAAGTAGAGTCTGTAATTTTCTATGTCCTTTGATAATTTCAGTAATTGTGTTATTTGAAGGTCAAGTACAAATCATGCATATGTTGCCAATTTGCTATGCATATGTTGCCAAGTACAAATCATTTGCATACCCTGGACGTTTATATAAGCTTACCTAATAATATATTAGAAACCAATATTAATATTTTTGCTAGATCATATGCTTTATAAATCTACATCATGATATTTAATTATATTAATATATATGAACACACATACATGGAATATATATTTATACACTATATATTTAATAAAATTAAAGAATAATATTTTAAAGTGAACTTTTTATATTATACAATTTAAATTTAGGAGAAGCAAAAAATTTGCGTACATTTAAACTGCATATCAAACAGAGAACACTTTAAGTATTATTTACCGAATTTTTATGTTGTTGTATGCTAGCTAAATAATATAAAAGTGTACTAATTAAAGCTAGTATTATACAACTAGCTTAAATAAGTATAAAAAATTATTATAAAGGTATATCTTTTACTACGCCCTGGGTTCAAAAATTGTTTGAAACAGCCCTGCACATCGACTCCAGCTCTGGCGGCATCGGCTTTGGTCTTTCTTCCTCCTCCGCCCGTGGCCGGCCGGCTACGGCTATGTCGCGCAACCAATGCTCCTCGTTCTGTCCACACCGTACCTTTCGGTTATGCCGCGCCGCAGGCACCACAGCCAGTCGAAGATGATGAATCCGCTGCAGCCGCCGCGTACTCCGCGGGCTTCGCTGCCGGAGCAGCTTCACCGCGGACAGTAATCTTCGACCTGCATACCGGACCGCGACCGCCAACAGTCTTTTACATGCATCCTCGTATCGATCACATCCATAGCTCCGTCTATATATATATATATATATATATATATATATATATATATATATATATATATATATATATATATATATATATATATATATATATATATACCTACTAATAAACCAGCGATTGCTTCTGGTCGTACGTCGTCGTCAATTTTGTAGAAAGGTCCCTGTGGTTTTCGATATTCAACCCGCGGTCCTTAAAGTGAGAAAACGTTTCCAGCCCTGATCCGGCCCGCCCAGGCCCGAGTGCCGCCGCCCGTAGGCCGCCACCACCAGCGCCCGCAGAGCTCCCAACCCCGAGCTCCTCCTCCCGTGCGCCTTCTCCCCAGCCTTCCTCGCGCGTCGTCGAGCGACCGGCGCCGCCACCAGCGACCATCCAGGTCACGCCACCGCCCCCTGCCTTCTCTCTTTCCTCTCTCTCTCTCTAAGGCCAACTCCACCGCACGACCCCAAACGGACGTCCGATTTTGTCCGGATTTCGTCCGTTTGGGGTAGGAAAACGATATGCATGTCCGCATGCGGTCGTCAGGCCATCGAGGCGCCCACCGCGACCGACCCAACCCAAAATATGTCCGGCTGTGTCCTGCTTTAGACATTTCATCAAACACTTCACGGACGGCCGCCACTGGCGTCGACGAAGAGCACCGGCGCTGTTCGGATTCACCGCACCCGTGCCCAGCCCGTGCCCCGCCGCAGCCCACACGCTCGCCCACGCAGTGTGCAGCTCGGCGGATGGGCACGCCATGCGCTCGCATACGGCGCCGGCTGGCTAGCTAGCAAGCAAGCACGCACGCGAACGCGGTGGCTGGCTAGCTAGCTAGCAAGCACGCACGAGAACGCGGCGACTGGCTAGCTAGCTAGCAAGCACGCGAACGCGCGCCTTGCTAGCTAGCATGCCCGTGCTCACCAGCCGCGCCCAGCCTGCTTAGCAGCTCGCCCGCACCGCATCTTGCCACGCACTCGCGCACACCTCGCCGCAGGCCCTGCTCCGGCTACGCAGCGTCCGTAGCCGCGTCCTCGCCTTGCCGCCCCTGCAGTGCTGGCCGCCGCACGACGCGCGCCCGCCCGTGCCGGCCGCGTCCTCGCCCTGCCGCACCCACCGCCCGCCGCCGCTTCCTCGCCCTGCCACACCCACTGCCCGTTGCCGCTTCCTCGCCTTGCCGGAGCATAGCAGCAGGTCGCCCACTTGCCTAGCTAGCTAGCAGAGCGGCAGCTCGCCTGCTCCGGCCGACGCGCCCGCGCTCCAGACCGCCCCGTGCGCGCCTGCTCCGCTACGTCCGGCGCCCCGCTCCGCTCCAGGGTGCCGCTGCGCTCGCCCGGCCACGCCTGCCGCCACCCGCTCCAGGGCGGGCGCCCGCTCGCCCGGCCCATCCTGCTGCCGCGCCCGCTCGCCGCTGCTCGCCTGTACCCGTCGCCGCGCCCGCTCCTGCTGTTGCTACGGCATGCTGCTGCTGCGTCGCCGGGATGCCGGGGGACGCGGGCCGGGAGGGCGTGAGGAAGAGAGAGGAGAGAGAGAAAAGCGAGGTAGGTGGGAGGGAGGTTGACATATGGGCCCGCCCGGACACGAGCGGACGAGGACGACGCTAGCTGCGTCCGTTTTCTGTCCGCTTTTGCCCCAAAGCGAGACCAACTTTGGGCCAGAGATGGGGTGAAATGGACACGAAGCGGACGAAAAAGCAAGATAGGGTCTGCCGCTGGGTCGTTGCATGTGTCCGCTTTTACCCTATCTGCGTCCGGCGGACACGATAGGGTCGCGCGGTGGAGATGGCTAATCTCCTCATATCTCCTTCTCCCCAGAAGCTCAGCGCTAGCGCCATGGATGCCCAGTCCTCGAGCTCACCTTGGAGGTTCGAACGCCGCCACGGGACCTCCACCTGTCAGATCGGGCGCCTCCCTCCCCGGATCCGCGCGCCCTCCACCTCCTCTACCCGATCTGGCGCCCCACCCACCTCCCCACGACGCCCCGCGCGCCGCCGGCCGCCTCCTGCCCTGTCCCGCCTCAGTGCGCGCCGCCGGGCACCTCATGCCTCCCAATCCCATCTCCTCCTCACCCGCGGCTTCTTCGCCGTTCACGGCTCCCGAAGCTCGAGCGGGCCGATCTACGCGTCGGCGACCTCGTGGGAGGCAGAGGATGGGAAGGTGTGCTGTGCTCGAGAAGAGTGGGCTCGAGTAAGGGGATTGGAGGGTGGCGTCGGCGGGCTCGCGGACGGGGATGGAGAGGGCGGTTGCTGGCAAGATCAAGGCTGGGCAGGCCGGAATTGATCTAAAAAAACAGGGTATGATGCAATCAATCTTCTCCAGCTATGTTCATATTCTTCTCTGACCTTGGAAATCTTCAATGTCATCTGCTTTCAAGTTCTGGCCACACAGGAATCCAACATCTATTGTTGGCAGCAGATTAATCTATTTATGATAGTTGATGCAACAGAGGGGTAGGGGCAAATCGTCTTCATCGCATTATGATAGTTGATGCAGCACCATAAAAAAAGAGGCCAACATGGCTCTGTGGTGGTCATGACTGCAACCTAACGGATAGTTGATGCAGCGTAGGATGAGGTGTTCCGATGGTGGTTTAAAGTAGATTGCGATGCTGCCATAATTTGTGCATTGCCTAGTGGAGAACCTAGAGAGGATGGAAATCACATCAACTTACCTATCCGATGTTGTCGAGTTTGTCCTCGGCTCTCAAACTCTCCACTGGCATGTACTACCTCCGTTTCAGTTTACAAGTCCTATGCGTATACTTAGGTTGCCAATTTTATCACCTTAATATAAACTATATAACACAAAAATTATACGGTCTGAAAATAGAACATTTGAAGTTTATATTGGTATATTTTTTGTAATATATGACTTGTATTAGGTTGGTCAAATTAACGATTTAGGGGCACGCGCACGCCCTGTAAACTGAGAGAGAGGTAGTAACCTATCCTGAAATTCATTTAATGAATCGACAAATTATCTTCATACCTTGCGTCGTGTCAAGATAAAATTTATTATGTAGATTCCGTCCATGAGTGTACTTCTCTAGATCCTTGACATCATTTCCCTAATGCACTGTGAACTGGTTTCAAGCAAGTTATTATGGAGGATTTAGCTACACATTCTGGTCTAAGATGAGGTCACTAACTTGTCCTTCTCTAAGCTTTGAAAACCTGGGAATTTCTGACTGCTAAATTAGACTACTGTCCTGCAAAGTAGATCAGCTATTTGACCATAAAAGTTAGTTCAATTTAGTTATTCCAGCCGGCTAGCTAATGTGGTTGTTGCAAATAGCAATAGCAGGAGCACATACCATGTTTCTTTGATAGTGGGTTTTCACGCTTAAGCAGCAAAAAATATGTGTGTTCTATCTCTAGATGTTGTATCAGGTAGAACTACTGACAAGGAACAAAATAGAACACCAGTCACGTATAATTGCGAAGAAGAGTAAGCCAGTGCAGATTGAGGCCAGACAACTATGGCTTAGCCGGGTTCAAGTTAGCTCAATTGTTCCGACATGCGATTTTTTTTCCTCTCGTGTTTATTCTTGTGACATTTTATAGAAATATAAATAGCATGCAAGCAATCAGGTTGATCAGAGCCAGACAGTTCACTACAGTAAGCAATGTAAGAGCATATGTTGTCATTAAAATTCCATTCAAGAAGAATTTCATATGTGTGTGTTAATTGGTTTGGTGCATTTATTGATAAATGATTTATCGGCCATCTACCAATAAATCGGTCTGGCTCCTCAAGGCAAAAACCTCAAAATTTATGAAAAAATTCATCCTTATGCTGGATTACAAGCACTTATGTTGTGTACATTTCCGTGACACTGACCGAGTGTAGATGACACTGACCAAGTTTATTAGTATGTGATCCTACATGTCGGGGAGACTGAATGAGGGGAGACTGAATGACCGAGTGTAGATGACACTGACCAAGTTTATTAGTATGTGATCCTACATGTCGCTCCATTAATTCTTCTAGATAATTCCTGTATGCTTAACTGTTTCCTCATTCAGTCCAATAACGATGACAGATCCGAGGTGGTATCCTTTGTAGCTGAAGGAAAAGATGTATGCAAGGGTGTATTCCATATACTGTTATATCTTTGTGTCATTATAACATATATATTCCTTCAGTGCTTAAAATGATCTCATTGCCAGTATGTTTACGACGAAGATGGATACTCTCACTGTATTGCATAATTGATATTCAGCACTAAGTGCTATCCGGTGCTTATCACACACGTACATGAGTAGTCAAGTGTACCTTTACATAGTAGCAAGTATTTTTGGTAATCACTACTGGTTTATGTCTCGTGAATCAAAATATCAGATAATATCAAATACCTGTCAAAAAAAAGTCTCGTGAATCAAATATCAGACCAGGATTGAGCAGACAATATCAAGTTTGATGAGACAACAATCCACACGAAGCAACAACCGAAGATGACAAGGGGACTTTACAGAGTAGGCATACGTGCTGACACCAACGCGGCATGGAGGAGCGACACGAGAGGCTAGAAGAAAAGGATGGGGTAGAGCTCGCATGGCAAACACGTTGACGCACAACATGGTTGCTCAGGCGATGTCGAGCCAGAGGTTGATCAAATAGAGTGGGGATTTGCGCTCGTCCACACCAATACGGTATAGGTTGCAATGTCGTTATTGGGTTAAATGCGTGTGATATTTTCTTTTCCCGTTACAATGCACTGTATGTTTACTAGCAATATTTTTTTAAGAAAAAAGGATAAACTCTTCCTAGAAAACAACCAACTATCTGTAGAAAAATTCAACATAGTAAAATGGTCAAAAAATGTTCAGAGTTTTACATATGTTTACACTTTTAAAAAGGTTAAAAATTCCCAAAAAAGTTTCGTTTGTTCTTAAAAATATTTTCATTTTAAAATGTACAAAACTTAAAATAATCAAAATTTCTTTTTCAAACAAAAGACATCTGTTCATTTTTTTCCAATTTCTGTATAAACGTTAGCTTTCCTTAAACGTGTCCCAATTTTTGTGAATTTTATTGAAAATAAGGAAATATTTGTAGTTTCCTGAAAAGTAAAAAATAAAACTGATGGGAAACTATTCCATCCAAAACTACTCTTCCGTCAGACGAAGAATGCAAAATTGCAAAGTTGCTTTCATGTCCAAACCTCATGCTACAAAAAGCAATAATCAGTGTAACCTTTTTTTTAGGGTAGTATAACCTTATTATTGATGTTTATTACAATTGAATATAAATAACGGCGCATAAAGCAGATTGCACGCATTTTTTCGCCCGGTGCAGCGCACGGGCATTTGTACTAGTATGTGTGTGTGTGTGTGTGTGTGTGTCCAATATGCTTCTCGCGTCTATAGTTCCGTATCGTCGTCGTCGTAGTAGCGGTAGCTTTTAGTTATCCATGCTTATTATGGTACTGACCTGCTATGATCGTCGTATGTTCAATTTAATACTAGGCCAGCTTTATCCGACTATGTACGCCTGTAAAAATCTCTGTGATGTACCACTTCAGTGAAGAAAAACCTACCGTTGGTAATTATTATTACTGTGTAAAAATATGGGTCTTGTACCATTTCAGTGAAGAAAAACCTTGTGTTTGCTAATTATTGTATTTATATCTATACCAATATAAAAAGACTCAAAGGGCAGACCCAATTAATCTTAGCCATCAAATCATGTTAATCTAGCGACCTAGACTGCTTCAATATCGAGCATTCAACATGTTTAGCATGCAGTTAACTTAATACCAAATATAATGTTAATCACATAATAACACACAAATAATATCCTATTTAATATCCGCATGCATTTAATATATACTTCCAAATTAACGTGCACGTACACATTGACTAGTAACTCTAGAAGAGGCACTCAGTATACTTTCTAGTACATTTCATTGTTTGTTCTGTGTCATGGTTTGAAGAAGCACTGGAAAAAAATGTTACATCGGCAGTATAAGGAGATTCAGGACAGGAACAAAAATTGGCACCACCAGTACCAGATGTATAAAGGCCAACGCTAGGCGCCGGTGCACCGGCCAAATCTATGGGCCGGTCCGCTGCTAGCCATTCGATCTGAAAGTCAGGAACCGTCAGATCTCACGTCCTCTTTCTTTCCCTTCCCTGTCCTTCTTTCCAGTATGCACAAGGAACAAAAACACAATTATCACCATCTATTCATGCCCCCGCAAACTGGAAGCTTCGCTGGTTCCCCAACGCTCGTCGCTCGCCGTCGCCGCTCATCGGTTGCAGCACAAAAAACAAAGAATACAACAATTTGAAACCAAAAACACATGGTTCCGGCAAAAAATTAATATGGCTCCAGCAAACAATAGTGTAGTTGCAGCACAAATGCTATGATTTCAGCAAAACACATTGATATGGTTCCAACAAAAAATACACATGGTTCCAACAAAAAATTGCTATAGTTTCAGCAAAAAAATGAAAAGTGGTTCCTCCAAAAAAATGTCAATGCAGCAAAAGAATTCATGGACTCGCCGTTGTATCTGCCCGAGCACCGTCCTTGCCGCTTGCAGGAACTCAAAATGCTGGTTCCAGCAAAAAATCCATGCAACAAAAATCATGGCACTGCCGCCGTGGGCGCTGATAATCCCCAAGTGCAGGGAATCATCGTAGCAATTTCTAAAGGTGAAAGTGATAAGTATGAAGTGTCGAACCCACAAGGAGCTAAAGGTAGGATCAATATTCTCTCAAGCCCTATCTGCCACTGATATGACTCTACGTACACCGAACGTTTGCTTCCAACTAGATACGAGAAATAAAACTACGTTGTGGGTATGAAGAGGATAACTTTGCATGATATTGGAGAGCTAAAATATAAAAGTAGGTGATGTTATCATAAAGTTAGAATATATTACTAAACATTATAAATAGCGAATGTGGAATAATGATGGATCGGTGTGTGGAATTATCCTAAGCAATTGTTAACACGACCTGTAGTCGTCATTGCAATTTCATATGAGGGAGAGGCATAAGCTAACATACTTTCTCTTCTTGGATCATATGCACTTATGATTGGAACTCTAGCAAGCATCCGTAACTACTAAAGATCATTAAGGTAAAACCCAACCATAGCATTAAAGCATTAAGTCCCCTTTATCCTATACGCCACAACCCCCTTACTCGGGTTTATGCTTCTGTCACTCAAGCAACCCACTATAAGCGAATCATGAACGTATTGCAACACCCTACAACGGGAATCCCTCACGCTTGCGCGACACGGAGGGCACAATAGGACAGCACCAAAATAAAACATACAACTCGTACCAATCTAGATCATCAATCAACCCAAAGACAAAAGATATCTACTCAAAACATCATAGGATGGCAACACATCATTGGATCATAATATGTGGCGTAAAGCACCATGTTCAAGTAGGGATTACAGCGGGGTGCGGGAGAGTGGACCGCGTAAAAGAGATGAGGATGGTGATGTTGATGAAGACGATCACCGCGGCGATGATTCCCCTCCCGATGGCACTCCGGCACCACCGAGAGAGGGAGGAGAGGTTCTCCCCCTTGTACTTCCTCCTCCATGCCCCCCCTAGAGGGAGAGAGGTTCTCCCTCTGGTCATTGGCCTTCATGGCGATGATGGCCCCTCTGGGATCCTCCTCCATGGCCTCCGGTGATGATGGCCCCCTCCGGCAGGGTGCCAGAGAGGGCCTAGATTGATTTCTCGTGGCTATAGAGGCTTGCGACGGCGGAACTTCCGATCTAGGTTATTTTCTGGAGGTTTCTGTATTTATAGGAATTTTTGGCGTGGTCTCATGTCAGGGGGGTCTCCGAATCGTCCACGAGATAGGGGCCCACGCCCAGGGGGGTGGGCGCGCCCCCAACCTCGTGGACAGCCCGAGACTCTTCTAGCCCAACTCTTTTACTCTAGGGGCTTCTTTTGGTCCATAAAAAATCATCAAATATTGGCATGTCAATTGGACTCCGTTTGGTATTCCTTTTCTGTAAAACTCAAAAACAAGGAAAAAACATAAACTGACACTGGGCTCTAGGTTAATAGGTTAGTCCCAGAAATCATATAAAATAGCATATAAATGCATATAAAACATCTATGATATATAATACAATAGCCTGAATACTTCATAAGTTATAGATACGTTGGAGACGTATCAGCATCCCCAAGCTTAATTCTGCTCATCCTCGAGTAGGTAAATGATAAAAGAAATAATTTATGAAGTGTGAATGCTAGCAGGTGCACAAGTTTGATCAATGATAATTTCAGTCACCTTTTCTAGCATCATTATATGTCATAACAGTAGCTCATCTCATAAAACTTTTCATGATCAAGTAACAAGCTATTCACATGTTAAAGTATAGATCATAAACTTTGTTGAAAACTAACAAATAGTGCTCTTAGTCATCAAAAACAATTGCAATTCATCTTATTTTCAGGAAGGGTCTATGTAAGAGCTTTGATTTAGCAAATCCCACATACTCAACTATCATATAGTCTTTCACAATTGCTAACACTAATGTGATATTTATGGGTTCAAAGTTTTAATCCAACACAGAGAAAGATAGGGGCTTATAGTTTTGCCTCCCAACCTTTTACCTCAAGGGTAATGTCAACAATAATACTTTATGAAAACCTACATCCAAGTGGATATATATATCCGGATCGCTCCAACACAAAGTGCTTGCCAAAGGAAAAAGTGTAAAAAGGAAAGGTGATGATCATCATGACTCTTGTATAAGGGTAGAAGATAAAAGTAAAAGATAGGCCCTTCGCAGAGGGAAGCAGAGGTTGTCATGCGATTTTAAGGTTGGATGCACAAAATCTTAATGCAAAAGAACATCACTTTATATTGCCTCTTGTGACAGAGACCTTTATTATGCAGTCCGTCGCTTTTATTTCTTCCCTATCACAAGTTCGTTTAAAGCTTATTTTCTTTGCACTAATAGATCATACATATTTAGAGAGCAATTTTTATTGCATGCACCGATGACAACTTACTTGAAGGATCTTACTCAATCCATAGGTAGGTATGGTGGACTCTCATGGCAAAACTAGTTTAAGGGATGTTTGGAAGCACAAGTAGTATTTCTACTTGGTGTAAAGAATTTGGCTAGCATGAGAAGGAAATGCAAGCTCAACATGTTGGATGATCCAAGACAATATAACGTTTCGGATATAGGAAAACATATCCCATTAAGTTGTATTCCTTGTCCAACATCAACCTTTTAGCATGTCATATTTTAATGAGTGCTCACAATTACAAAAGATGTCCAAGATAATATATTTATATGTGAAATCTCTCTTCCTTCAATATTCTTTCATGAATTGTTCAAGTGACCAATTCTGCGTTTGCTAACTTTCAATAAGTTTACTACCTATACTTATTCTATGTGAAGTCATTACTCCCCATGGTATAAGCATATGAAATATATATATATATATATATATATATATATATATATATATATATATATATATATATATATATATATATTCAGATTTATGATATTCAATTCATTCAACCATTTACTCATAGGATATACGTGAAGCACGTGAGTAAATGACAAACTACTCCAAAAAGATATAAGTGAAGAACACTAAGTAGTCAAATAATTAACTAGCCATGGGAGGATTCTTTTTCATTCAAGATTTCAGATCCAATGATTTTATTCAAACAACAAGTAAAATTGAAAATACGCTCCAAGCAAAACACATATCATGTGACGAATAAAATATAGCTCCGAGTAAAGTATACTGATAGTTTTAAAGACGAAAGAGGGGATGCCTTCTGGGGCATCCCCAAGATTAGGCACTTGAGTCTTCCTTGAATATTACCTTGGGGTGCCTTGGGCATCCCCAAGCTTAGGGTCTTTCTGCTCCTTATTCTCCTCATATCAATATCTCACCCAAAGCTAGAAAACTTCAATCACACAAAACTTAACGGAACTTCGTGAGATAGGTTAGTATGATAAAGAGTAAACCATTCACTTTCGTACTGTCAAAGACAAGGTTCATAATTGTTCTCACACAATTCCTACTGTACCATATCATTTCTACAATTTATATTGAGAAATATAAGTCATAGAAACTAGAAAACAAGCAAACTATGCAATGAAAACAGAATCTGTCAGAAACAGAACAGTCTGTAATGATCTGAACAACAACCATACTTATGCAACTCCAAAATTATGAAATAAATTGGTGGACTTGAGGAATTTGTCTATTAATTCTGCAAAAATAATCAACTCAAAAGCACTCTTCTGTAAAAAATGGCAGCTAATCCCATGAGCGCAAAGTTTCTGTTTTTTACAGCAAGATCACATTAACTTTCACCCAAGTCTTCCCAAAGGTCTTACTTGGCAATTACTGAAACAAAAGCTATAAAACATTATTACTATAGTAGCTTAATTATGTAAATACACAAAAATAGTGAAGGTAAATATTGAGTTGTCTCCCAACAAGCGCTTTTTCTTTAATGCCTTTTAGCTAGGCATGATGATTTCAATGATGCTCACATAAAAGATAAGAACTGAAACATAAAGAGAGCATCATGAAGAGTATGACTAGCAAATTTAAACCTGACCCACTTCCTATGCCTAGGGATTTTGTGAGCACACAATTTAAGGGAACAAGAATCAACTAGCATAGGAAGGCAAAACAAGTATAACTTCGAAACTTTAAGCACATAGAGAGGAAACTTGATATTATTGCAACTCCTACAAGCATATATTCCTCCCTCGTAATAATTTTCAGTAGCATGATGACTGACTTTAACAATAGAACCATCACATAAAGTATTATTTTCATGATCTACAAGCATACAAATTTTACTACTCTCCACATAAGCAAAAATTCTTCTCATTCGAAATAGTGGGAGCAAACTCAACAAAATAACCGTCATGTGAGGCATAATCCAATTGAAAATTAAAATCATGATGACAAGTTTCATGGTTAACATTATTCTTTATAGCATACATGTCATCACATTAATCATCATAGATAGCAACTTTGTTCCCATAATCAATTGGAACCTCTTCCAAAATAGTGGAATCATTACTAACTAAAGTTGACACTCTTCCAAATCTACCTTCATAAATATCACACTAAGATTCAACACCCTCCAAATAGTGGGATCACTAATTCCTAAAGTTGACACTCTTCCAAACCCACTTTAGATGATAGTATTATTCATACTCCAAAAGATATAAGTGAAGATCATGGAGCCATTCTACAATTAATATATACTAACCAATATCCAAGCTCAAAATATATAAGTGAAGCACACGAAGCATTCTGTAAAACCATACTCAAAAGATATAAGTGAAGCACATGAAGCATTCTATAAATCAATGAAGGGTTATCTCACACTAGCATGGTTCCTAAAGAAAAAAAACATAAGGGACACAAATCATGCGTACAAAACAAAAACCAAGGTATACCGATAATTGTTGAAGAAGAAAGATGGGATGCCAACCGGGGCATCCCCAAGCTTAGATGCTTGAGTATCCTTGAAGTATTTACTTGGGTGCCTTGGGCATCCCCAATCTTGAACTCTTGCCTCTCTTTATTCTTCTCACATCGGTAACTCCTCGTTCTTCGAACACTTCATCCACACAAAACTTAACAAAAACTTTGTGAGATCCGTTAGTGTAATAAGGCAAACTACCACTTTAAGATAATGTAATTAACTCATTCTTTATTTATATTGGTGTTAAACCTACTGTATTCCAACTTCTCTATGGTTCATACCCCCCGATACTAGCCATAGATTCATCAAAATAAGCAAACAACACGCGAAAAACAGAGTCTGTCAAAAACAGGATAGTCTGTAGTAATCTGGAAGTTTAGTAAACTTATGTAACTCCAAAAATTATGAAATAAATATGCAAATTTGAGAAATTTGTACAGAAGTAATGTGAGAAAAGTTTCATACCCATTTGACCTTCCAGTAAAAAAATTAAAATCACGCGCTACAGCCAAAGTTTCTGTTTTTGTTCCGCACATAGTAAACAAGCAATCTAATCATCCTAAAACCAAAGCTTGGCACATTATTTTTATAATAAAATGGATATATAAAGGGGATAATTATTTACAGAGAAACTTCCATGAAAAATTCTACAGTGTTTTCGTGAGCATGAACACAAGTGCTCAAGGTCGACCCTCACTTCTTCAATGCATAACTTTCCAATCACTTCTCTTTTTGAAAAACTTTTTTAGGCATGAGAGGCAAGTAATTTTTTTATTTTCATTCTTTAATTTTTTTTGTATGTTCCACCCACAACTAAACAGAACCAAAAAGGAAAAACAAAATCTGCTTAGTGAAGAAAGCAAACAAGCACACACGAGAATATCAACCCCACGCTATTGCTCCCTGGCAACGGCGCCAGAAAAGAGCTTGATAATCCCAAAGTGCAGGGAATCATTGTAGCAATTTCCAAAGGTGGAAGTGATAAGTATGGAGTGTCGAACCCACAAGGAGCTAAAGGTGAGATCAATATTCTCTCAAGTCCTATCTGCCACTGATACGACTCTACGTACACCGAACGTTTGCTTCCAACTAGATACGAGAAATAAAACTACGTTGTGGGTATGAAGAGGATAACTTTGCATGATATCGGAGAGCTAAAATATAAAAGTAGGTGATGTTATCATAAAGTTAGAATATATTACTAAACATTATAAATAGCGAATGTGGAATAATGATGGATCAGTGTGTGGAATTATCCTAGGCAATTGCTAACAAGACCGGTAGTCGTCATTGCAATTTCATATGAGGGAGAGGCATAAGCTAACATACTTTCTCTTGTTGGATCATATGCACTTATGATTGGAACTCTAGCGAGCATCCGCAACTACTAAAGATCATTAAGGTAAACCCAACCATAGCATTAAAGCATCAAGTCCCCTTTATCCCATACGCCACAACCCCCTTACTCGGGTTTATGCTTCTGTCACTCAAGCAACCCACTATAAGCGAATCATGAACGTATTGCGACACCCTACAACGGGAATCCCCCACGCTTGTGCGACACGGAGGGCACAATAGGCAGCACCAAAATAAAACATACAACTCATACCAATCTAGATCATCAATCAACCCAAAGACAAAAGATATCTACTCAAAACATCATAGGATGGCAACACATCATTGGATCATAATATGTGGCATAAAGCACCATGTTCAAGTAGGGATTACAGCGGGGCGCGGGAGAGTGGACCGAGGTGAAAGAGATGAGTATGGTGATGATGATGGTGACGTTGATGAAGATGATCACCGCAGCGATGATTCCCCTCCCGATGGCACTCCGGCGCCACCGAGAGAGAGGAGGACAGATTCTCCCCCTTGTACTTCCTCCTCCATGGCCTCCCCCTAGATGAGGAGAGGTTCTCCCTCTGGTCCTTGGCCTTCATGGCGATGATGACCCCTCCAGGATCCTCCTCCATGGCCTCCAGTGATGATGGCCCCCTCCGGCAGGGTGCCAGAGAGGGCCTAGATTGATTTCTCGTGGCTACAGAGGATTGCGGCGGCAGAACTTCCGATCTAGATTATTTTCTGGAGGTTTATGTATTTATAGGAATTTTTGGCGTGGTCTCACGTCAGGGGGGGTCTCCAAATCGTCCACAAGATAGGGGCCCACGCCGAGGGGGGGTGGGCGTGCCCCCCACCCTCGTGGACAGCCCGGGACTCTTCTGGCCCAACTCTTTTACTCCAGGGGCTTCTTTTGGTCCATAAAAAATCATCAAAAATTGGCACGTCTATTGGACTTTGTTTGGTATTCCTTTTCTGTAAAACTCAAAAACAAGGAAAAAACAGAAACTGGCACTGGGCTCTAGGTTATTAGGTTAGTCCCAAAAATCATATAAAATAGCATATAAATGCATATAAAACATCTACGATGGATAATACAATAGCATGAATATTTCATAAGTTATAGATACATTGGAGACGTATCAGGCGCCCGACACAATCCTCTCCTGCTGCAGCAAATCGAGAAAATGGTTCCAGCAAAAATCAAAAGTGGTTCCAGCAAAAATAGAAAAAGACAGCAACTTACCGCAGCCACCGTTGTTGCCGCCACCATCGTCCTCGCCAGTTGAAGCAAATCCTCGCGCTGGTTGAAGCAAATCCCGATGCCTTTTCTAGCAACGCATTCTCACCAGGTCCCAGCGTGTTCCCTCCGCGCGTCATCGTCGGTTCGAGGCCTCCACCGCAGGCCGGGCACTCCACGGCCTCGCTCCTTGGGCGCAACTCACCGCGGTCGCGGGTGCAGCTAGTCACGGTGGCGTTTCATGGACTCGGCTCTCCACTCCGTCGGCTCTAGTGCCCCTCAACCGCAGCCACCGGTGCTGGTATTTCGGGGATTCAGAGACAGAGAGAGAGAACGACGGCAGGGGACTCTACAAAAAAAAAGACACATCCGTGACATTTGGGCCGAACGATTTTTTTTTCTGTCATACATATGGCACTTCTATGATGATAATTGTGACAAAACCTGGTATCATCATAGATGTTGTGGGCTCCTACTTCTATGACAAAAAATCATGATAGAAAATGGGCTTTTCGTCCTGGGTGGGCCGGAGACGCAGCTGCATGACATTCTTTGGGCCGTCCATGACAGAAAAAACTATGGTAGAAGCGAGGAGGAGGAAAACTTCGGGGAGTTCCCGGTTACGGTGGGAGGTCGGGGACCGAGCGATGCACGTTTCTCTCGTACACGTACGCGCGTGTGTGCGAGGCGTTGGCTCTAACTGAACCTGAGCGAGGCGTTGGGCTCTAACTGAACCCGAGCGATTGCACTACAGGCTACGCATTACTGAACACGAGCGATTGATCGATGGCTGTTAACTGAACCCGATCGAGCGATTCCTTCGCTACTGTTGCTAACTGAAGCCGATCGATTGGATGAACAGTGAGCATTGCGTCGGGGAGGGGGGTTGGATGAACAGTGAGCGATGGCGTTGCCTCTGGATGAATAGGACCCATGGTGTGGAGGGCTGGATGAACAGTAGACTGTGGAGGGTTGCCCGTGGAGGGGTGGTTGAACAGGACCCCGTGGTGTGGAGGGCTGGATGAACAGTAGACGGTGGAGGGGTGCCCATGGAGGGGTGGTTGAACAGTAGCCGATGGAGTAGCGCGCGGTGGAGGCTGGATGAACAGGAGCCCGTGGAGGCTGGAGGAGGTCGACGGTGGAGATGAACAGTATCCCGTGGAGTCCCGTTTTGCGGTACGCCACACCCCTCCCGATGAACAGGACCCCCGTTTCGACCGTATCGTTCCAACACAAGTCCGTTTCGTCCGTTTTGCGGTACGCCACACCCCTCCCGATCAACAGGACCCCCATTTCGACCGTAGGAGGTCTGTTTCGTCTGTTTTGTGGTACGCCACACCCCTCCCGATCAACAGGACCCCTGTTTCGACCGTAGGACATCCGTTTCCTCCGTTTTGCGGTACGCCACACCCCTCCCAATCAACAGGACCCCGTTCCGAACGTAGGAGGTCCGTTTCCTCCGTTCTGCGGTACGCCAGGCCTCGTTTCCATCGCCTGTTCCGTCCAAGCCCTCCCGATGAACACGACCACACATTCCGTTCCGACCCAGCCGGTTGGCTCCCCATGAACATGACGACGACGCTGTTTCTCCGTTCCGACCCAGTCTTGTACACGAGCCCTGGCATACGTATGCGCGAGTAGGCGTTTGAGACGCTGCCCGTATGTACGTACGTGGCCGTATTTTCTTTCTTGCACCCTGGCCGCTGTACGTACGTGTACATACTACGTGCGCGCCTCTATTACGACACGTACGTGCCTCTACTACGACACGTGCGCGCCTCTACATCGACCAGTATATATGTACGTACACGTTCGCGGCCAGAATGACAACGCTACGTACGCTTTGACCAGGTGGGTCCCGACTATCAGGCACTTCCTTGCGTGCAAAGATGTAGCTGGTGGGTCCCAGCAGTCACGGGGGTGAATCTTTTTTTTGCCCTGACGCACTTCCTTACGTGCGAAGATGTAGCTGGTGGGTCCCAACAGTCAGGGGGCGAATCTTTTTTTTGCCCGGACGCACTTCCTTGTGTGCGAAGATGTATCTGGTGGGTCCCAACAGTCAGTGAGCGAATCGTGTTTTTTCCTGGACGCACTTCCTTGCGTGCGAAGATGTAGCTGGTGGGTCCCAGCAGTCAGGGGGAAATGTTTTTTTCGCGAAAATACGGTGGCCCGTCCGGTGGGTCCTCGCTGTCAGGTGGAGGAATCATTATTTTGCGCGTAATAAGGAGGCACTTCCTTGCTGCGGCCGTGGACCCAGCTGTCAGCCTCTCCACGTACAGTCCACGTCCGATGGAAGTCGTTCCTTGAACACATTGACCACGCTGCACTGAGAGCACCATGGCGGTGGAAGACGGCGAGGACTAGGAAGGGGACGACTCGGAGCCGGGGAAGACGCAGCAGTGGATGCCCACGCGAAGAGGAGTACGAGGGTTCACTGGTTCGGTTGCGGTGTGAGGCTGCTGTCGCCGAAGAATAACAGGGGGTGTGGGTGAGTAGAGGGATGGCCTGGCCAGCGGTGGGAGTAGTAGGGGCGGTGAGGCCTCCGCGGCATCACAGCCGGCCACGGGAGGCAGGAGCACGCGGCATGACCGACGCTGGTTTGGGCGGCTGGAGCAAGAAGACCAGAGGTTGAAGAAGCACTACGGCCGTTGGATGAACATCGTACGGTAACAGGAGCTAGAATCGTTCATATTGACAAAGTTGACAAAGCCCTTCGTCCCCGTCAACTTGGTAGGCCCACAAGTCAGCCTTCCACTATGCTGGGTTCCAGCTGAGAGGGGGAGTATTCATTTTTTTCTGCATAATAAGGAGACACTTCCTTGCGTGCAAAGATAGCTGGTGGGTCTGACATGTCAGCGGGGGGCACGTTTTTTTCGCGAAATGCAGAGGCCCTTCCGGTGGTCCCAGATGTCAGGTGGAGGAATCATTATTTTGCGCGTAATAAGGAGGCATTTCCTTGTGTGCGGCCGTGGACCTAGCTGTCAGCCTCTCCACGCACAGTCTACTTCCAATGGTGTCATTCGTTGACCATGTTGACCACGCCGCGCCGAGCGCATCCAAGGTGGTGGACAACGGCGAGGCCCCGGACAGCAACAAGCCGGAGATGGGAAGACGTGTGAGTAGAGTCGCAGACGGAGAGGTGTACGAGGGTTAACTGGCTCTAGTGCGGTGTGGTTCGGTAGTCGGTGGAGAAGAACAGGAGGTGTGGAGGATTGGAGGGATGTCCTGGCCAATGGTGGAGTAGCGCTTCATAGCGAAGCGTGCTAAGCAGAGCTGCTAGCAGCAGGAGGCAGGAGGTGGTCCCGGCGGCGCTGGAGGAAGAAGACGAGAGATTGAAGATGGATGCCGGTCGTTGGATGTAAATCCAACGGCTAACATGTCAGAATCATTTGTTGACTAAATTGACAACGACTTGCGTTGGCTTCGACCTATTGGCCCACATTTCAGCCTCCATAAATGTGGCACGTATTCAACCCATTTTTTTAGAATTTACAGTCTTTTTTTACGCGGTAGAATTTACAATCAATTTGATCTTTTTTTTTGAATTACAGCCATTAGCTGGGCTGGGTGAACAAATAATGTAGCGTCTATGCGGCCCATTTATTTTATTTCTTAAAAAATTACAGGCCATTTGCACTTTCTCGAAATACACGATTTTGCTGGGCTGATTATAATTATAATGTTGGGTTGGGCCAGCAATGTTATCAAAAAATAAACAGGGTTGAGCATTTTGTTATAAATATATTTAAATAATAAGTGATATTATTACATTCGTCCTTAAATCTTACCAAGCTTTTGTACACAATCACTAGGATTTTTGTGCGAAAACAATCCAGGATTTTATTTGTTAAGAAATTATTTTTATAAGTTAATAAGATATGGGATATTGTTTTCTTACATATGTAAGTATCTGTTAAATATATGATGACAATAAAAATAATATATAATAACATATACAATAATTTAACTATATATAATATATTTAGAAGGGAAACATAAGTTGGACCTGGCGTTCCTATTCCTATATAGAAAAATAGAACAGACCTCTGCATTTTCTTCAAAAAAATACATAAATTGGGCTGCCAAAAATAAAACCTCGGATGGGAGGTCCATAGGCCGGTCGATACATGACGGCCCTAAGAAAATACAAACAGGCCTATGGACCTCCCATCCAAGGTCGTGGGCTGCGCATGTTAAAAATGAAAGCCTAGACGGGGCAGCCCAAAACCACGTCCAACACTTGCCAAAACTTCGTCCCTCGTTTTCTCTGTGTTTCGCACACTCGACATTGTGTGGGTATTTTGACTGTGCATCATATGAAGATGTGCTATGCATGAATGTTGATCAGCATGATGTTAACTGGCTGGTAGTTCCATTTTTGACCATGAATAAAACTTCCAACATGATGTTAACCCTGTTTGAAAAGGCCGTGTTAATATAAATGCTCTGCCTCTGAAAGTTGTAGTTTCTTATCTGAAACTGAACTTGCAGTTTCTTATCTGAAACTGAAACTTGCAGTTTCTTCTCTGAGAATCACATTTTCTGCACTTTTATACTCCTATGAAACTACATTTTTTTAAGTGCTAAAAATAGATCTCTAGAATTCATAAAATACTTCATATGCTCAATACTGCAAATCTGAAATTCAAAAGACATTCATATCTGAAAGTACTCTCAAAATACACAACACAAAGCACAATTCACAACCTGCAAATACTGACAACCCTAAGCTCCTCCTGACAATTCACAACCTGCCCGACTATTGGGCTGGGGGGGGGGGGCAGCCCCCTCCTATTCCTCGGCGGCAGACAACCGCCCCGTGAGACGATGTGAACGGCGAGGGAGATGATGACGGGGAAGCATCGTCGGGCCAACTGCTTTTCTCCTCTTGTAGTTGGGTTCGGTCGACGAAGACTCCACCGGCTCGCTCTGGGAGGACACCCTCACAAACAACACCCTGTAGATGCTCGATCCTTCAATCTCTGGTGGATACTCCATCTGGGATCGATACTCCCACGACCGCTCCCTCACGATCGGATTCAGTGAATCTGTTTGCTCCATGGCCCAAAGGAGCAGCTCTATGTACTCCGGAGCGACTCCCTCCGGGAGTATCGCCGCCTTTTCGCTCTGTTGCAGATATTTGGCCATGGATGTCGCCATCGCCGCTAGTTGGTCCTTGTTGTCAAACCAAGACTGTATCTCCAACATCCGAGCTAGCTTCACAGGGTCGCCGTCTGCGATCCTCACGTATCGGTTGTACTCCTCCATCGATCTACTTCTCCACAACACCTTCACTCGCCGGCGGTGGTTTTTGAATGGAAGAGGAGAGGAGCGGTGCTGGTTTTGGATTAGAACGGGAGAGGAGCGATGCTGGTTTTGGGCTGGAACAGGAGAGGAGGGGCGGTGGTTTTGAAATGGAAGAGGAGAGGAGCGGTGCTAGATTTAGATTGGAACAGGAGAGGAGCGGCAGTGGTTTAAGAGGAGAAGAGCGGAAGAGCGGCACTGGTCTTGGAAGTATTTTTTTGTGTTTTGCGTATTTTGGGTCAAAGTTTGACCATGTACTGTATTTGACAAGCAAAATGTGACTGCATGTCACCAAAAATTGTATCGTTTGGTTCGTATCTGAATTTACTTTCAAATTATATTATTTTTGCAACGTATAACATATATTTTATGTGCGAAAATCATGGTCAATGATGACCCAGAATAAAAGGGAGACTAGTTAATGTGGGGTCGCTTTCTTAATTGAAGGGTAAATTGATTTTGATTTTGATCCAGTCACAACAATTTTCCTTTTAGCAATCCTTACATTAGAAGTGGCTGCCGCACGCTCCTCTCCCTCTTCTCCATTGCAAAACCACCTCCTCTCCTCTCCATCATCTCCATTCCAAAACCACCGTCTCGCCTCTCCCTCTTCTGATCTTCTCCATTGCAAAACCACCTCCTCTCCTCTCCATCATCTCCATTCCAAAACCACCGTCTCGCCTCTCCCTCTTCTGATCTTCTCCATTGCAAAACCACATCCTCTCCTCTCCATCATCTCCATTCCAAAACCACCATCTCGCCTCTCCCTCTTCTCTATTGCAAGACCACCGTCTCTCCTCCCATCTTCCAAAGCTAGCACCGGACCACTCAGAAGGACATCTATGGATAGCATGCAGCAGCGAATCAGGCAGATCGCCGGCAGTGACCAGGCAAAGTTAGCCAGGTTGAAGGAGATCCTTAGTTGGTTTGACAATGAGTGGGAGATTTCGAGGATGGTGCGGGCCATGTGGCAATGTATGCGGAAGAGCGATACGACGGCGATGAGGGCGACGGTGTACATGTACTCCTCGACGGCAGTCACGCCGCAGTCCTCCGAGTTCATCGAGTATCTCCTCTGGGCGATGGAGCAGACAGATTCGCCCGAGGCGACAGTCAGGCGGAGGTGGTGGGCGTACAGGTCGAAGGTCGAGCACCCAGAGGATAATGAATCGATCGAGTATGGTGTGCCGTTCGTGTGGGTGCAGAGCCAGCCGGAGCCACAGGAGTATTCGTTCTCCCACTGCAAGAGGAGGCCGGATGGCGCGACGTCGCTTCCCCGCCGTTCTCCACGGTTCCCTCGATGCTCGCCTTGTTTCAATGGCGGCAGTAGGGTTTAAGGTAAGCTTCGCACTAACCTAATCTTCCACCTGCTCATGCTTACAATCAGTGTGACAGCTAATGAAAATCATGCTTACAATCAGTTTCCGAGTACTACGCCAATCACCCTAAAATAGCTCTGGACCTTTGGGTCAAAGTTGTGACACAGTGTACAAATAAAGAAAAATAGATTGGTGCTTCTTTCAGAAAAGAGTACTCCCTAGAAAACTGCCAATATAAGCTACTAGTATTTGGTTAGAGGATCTGCTGCCGAGAAAGATCCATCCACATAGAGCGCCACACATCCCACTGGTGGTGGTGGATGCCAATGCGTGCATGCATCATGGTTGGTGTAGGTAATTTTTACTTGGCACACCTCGCACTCTACATATATGCCGGTTCCATACGTACATTTGTGCAGTTCCACCAAAATGCAGGTGAATAACCCTGTTTGCATAGATAATGAAAAAGCGTGATTACATTATAGTGGCACTAGTTGATGAAACACACAAAATAAATAGAATAAAATATTGCGATAGTATCATAGTATGCCATGCTGCGAGGGCGAGATGGGCCCTGCGATGCCTCATACGGTATGCCTCATACTGGACATTGTCCCAAGTCTCCCAGATACACCTTCTACCAGTGATGAACATCAGTGTACAGCGGTAGTACAAGGAGGCGCCTTGAGACATTCAAATCTCTATTTTTGTACATATCAACTAAAATTAAGCACCCCAGTTTGCAGAAACGCTTAAACATTAACAATGGGACTAGTTGATGAAACATACATTAACAAAGAGAAGCACTTTCTTTATCTACATTGGAAATGAAATGATAGAGATGACACTCGCTCTATTTTAACTGTATTATTACTTCATTTTATCAGTGACACTAGGGTCGAGCAGGTGGCAAACGAGGTGTACCGTGCGTCGCAAGGATGGAGGCCGGGGGTGCTTAGACTAGGATGCTGAAGTTGGCTCTTTCAGTCACCAACATGGATGATTCAATTCATGGGACCTTTTGGTGCAGTTCACCTAAAATGAAGCAATGTCCCGTGAGCTAGCAGCTTCTTCTTCAATTTTTTATATGAAAAGGGCTCCAGCCCCGGTTCCATTTCCATCAGAAAACGAAACCCACAGAGCTTCTTCTTCATTAGTTGCAATAAAATTGAGCAACATCAAGGTTAGTTGTGAAGCTCCTGGAATTCTCAACTATAATTTCGATATCATTTGTGCAGTTCAACTAAGATCGAGCGTGAAATGTATATCTCTGTTTGCACAAAAAAGGTGGAAAGGAGGGTGACTAACAAGTGATGAAACATGCATCAAATGAAAAGAAGCATGTTCCTTATCTGAATGGCAATCCTACAAGTACAGTAGCAATTTCTAAAGCAGTGACATTGCTAGATATTAGTGTGGGCATTAGGATTAACTATGACAACCATTAAATACGACATTACTTTGGGCACTGGAGAGTAGGTGGACCAGGACAGTTGCATTTCTAACGAAAAGAACCAACTTATCTTAATGGAAAATTTTAGCAGGACATGTAAAGAAGTGCCATTGATTCATATTACTGGAGGCATTACATTGAAAACAACATTGGTTTAACGTGTCCTTACTTTTAACAGTGTGACTGCTACATTTTACCAGTGGCATTACATAAGAGTGGCTGGGGGCAACAAACATCAGAACAGGATATCTGGGTTGGTCCCATTTTTATTCGGGATAGCCACCTTATACTGTGTGAGGCTAGCAAATCTAGTGCTGGACTTACTCTGTTGACTTGTCCCCCAGTCCCCACTTTCTTTCCTTTTTCAATCAATAGATCGGGTTTATATTGAGTTTGTACTGCGTTTCCCTTTATTTCCCTATTAGACCTAGAGACTAGTTGGATAGTCAGTCTCTGCTACTTTTCGCCCCCATTATTTCCTCTTTCGACCAAGTCCTAGATTCAGGTAACAAATCCTCCCCCACCCCACCCCCTTTCTTCCTTGTTTGAACCAAGTAGTACTAGATCCGAGTGCATGAACTAGTTTTACCTCTTAAACATAAAAAAAAATTAGGTGGTTTTGGAACAGCCGATCGATCCTATCTACGAGGGGGCCTGAGAAATAGTAAAAGATACAAATGCAGCGACGTCAGGAGCTCGAGAAGTAGAGCAAGGCCGGTTTCGAAGGAAGTTATACCTGATGGTTGCCGGGATGTCGCTAGGTGGGCGGCGGGAGGCCGGATCTGCCCACACTACGGCAACAAGGAAGAAGGGGTCGGAGGCCCTCCCTCGCCAGTGGTGCTTGGGAGAGAACAGTAAGGCAGGCTGATCGGGACGCGCCCAGCAGTGGGTAAGAGCCGTCGACGAGGATGAACGCATGAACGTTGCACCTTCTCACCTTCCCTGGCGGAGAGGATCCAGCTGGATCTGTGACCAGCGATGAGCAGAGAGAGAGAGAGTGTGTGGCCACCGCTGTCGTGTTTAGATCTGGAGAGGCCGAGAGAGTGTGAAGAGAGCAACACTAGCAAGCAAGCGCGGAGGCTCCTGCCTATATAGTGGAGTAGTACTAATTTTCTTTTGTCTACCAGAGCCGGCTTGACCTCGTCAATGACTGTCGAGAAGTCTTCATGCACGTGGCCCGGAGGCGCAGCTGTCGTCATTTTGATCTGAAGCGCCGGATTATAACATATAACACGAAAAAATGCCACATGACAAGAAATCATAACCTCACTGCCCAAAGGAGACAACATGAATCCCGATGGACAAACTAGACGAGGAACAAAGCTCAAATTAAAGATAAACTCGTAGAAAAGGGGTCCTTTGATAGATGTCCTAATTAACATAGCCGGCTTGACCTAGATGGCAGCCGAGTAGTCACTGTTCGTGCATATGCCCCCAATGACTAGCCCAACTCAGTTGTCGCTGTTTAACCCTCGCAGTGATCCGAAGCACATGACACCTAATTTTGCGAGATGACAAGAAACCTTTTTTTAGATTTCTCACCACAACTACAGCCATGTACAACACAACCTGCACGATATGTAGACGATAGCCAATCCAGGCGTGTCTGCTAGAGTCTGGTCACATGCATGGACGAACTGATCTTCCGTGTCTTGCAGGGATCATCCAGGCACCAACGTAGTACAACACTTCTCTAGTACTATCGCTCGTCTCCCTCTTCTATTAAGTCACCCGACTTGCGGGGCCAGGGAGTGTGCCTACGGTCGGTTCTCAATTGCCGTCCCACATGTGTGTGCAAACCCAATATGACGCGCGTTCCATTCGGAGAGCAGCGTGCCAGACCGACCGACCGTCTGGGGTGCGACGCGAATGCGACGGGCATGCTGTATACTCCGTACATGTGTACCGCCGTTTTCTAGACGCTTTGCTCCATGGCGCGGGTGCAATCCAGGGATACAAAATTAGTATAGTGTATACTATTTAAAAGTCGAGGGCGGGGCTTTTCCTGCATGGTAGGCGGCGGGGCAGTTCCGCCTAGTCGGTTCGACAGAGACACGAGAAGACGAGGGAGTAGGCTGCTGCAAACGTAGGGTTGTGTGATTTGACAGCGAGTTACTGCTGGATAGGTGGGGCCCCGTGATTTGACTTGCCATTATCATTTTAACTGCGGCGCTACGAGCGGCATGAGTCTCCCGATTCCTGACCACCTCCATACAGGCGCCTCTCCCAATGCTCCACCATGTAGTAGAGGCTGGCTCTTGCATGAGAGCCCACTTCTCCACTTTTTCCTTGCCTCTCTTTCCTCCACATATGCAAAAATGCCATGTAAAGCACACTATTGTACTTACTTGCTCCTACAGGTGCTTAAGCTTGCCACATAGGCATAAAGTCTGATGTGGCAAGTTAATCAAGAAGAGAGAGACTAGTTTGGTGATCCAAGGAAGAAACGGTGCTAAGCGCGTGTACCTAGATGAAAAGACATTTTGAGTCTATAGCTAATTAAATGAAGCAAACTTAGCAACACCATTTCATTGGAAGAGGTCACTCCTTGGCAAATGCAATAAATACTAGTACTCCCCGTGTCCCATAATATAAGAACGTTTTTGGCACTACACTAGTGTCAAAAACGTTCTTATATTATGGGACGGAGGGAGTACGAAGAAAGAGATAGAGAGAAGTAAAAAAATATAGTTATAGCCAACCTTATAGCCAAAACCTTGTTGTAGTATGAGTGACTAAGTGATGACTATGTATGACATGCCAACATCAGATAGCCTAACGCACTGTGTTAAATCTCCAAGGGCGCGACCGCACGAGCGACGCGACGGTCGTGGTAGGCGCGACCATGATACGGGCTGCTGGCAGCCCTTGGATCTGAGATCAAACAGTCGCATGCTAAGTTGCTGAAAATTTCTAGAATAACCCTCCAGGATAGGATATTCACCCATAGGTCTAGAATCACGCCATGCAACCGTTCGATCTCAGATCCAAGGGCTCTCGGAAGCCCGTATCATGGGAGAATGGAAAGCCACTACCCCGCCGTTCGCGCGCTGGCAGTTCGCTCCTACTCGTCCCTGCACGTCCTTCAATACTACGTCGGTTCACTCCTAGCCGTCCCGTCCATTCACATTACGGTAGTTCCACTAATCCTAACCCTCCTCCCAAATCCATGGCGTCCCAAATCTCCCCGATCGGCGGTGAGTACAGGGTTAGAACCATCACCGGCGATGAGTTCGACGTCATCTACACCCATTCTTCTGTGACGGTGAAAGGATGCCTTTCTCGCTTCAGACGCATGTTCGAAGACTCAGATGATGAGTGTGTCGCTGGGCTAGATATTGAGTACACCACAGTCCTGGGACGAGAGAAGGATCTAAAGGACGAAGAGAGGAAGAAGCCCACCGTGATCTAGGTTTGCGTGCATGACTTATGCTTGGTCTACCACATATGCCATGCCGACGTTGAGTGCCAGGATTTTAAGGACTTCCTCGAGAGCAACCTAGTCAAATTCGTTATTGTAGACTTTGGTAACGACAAAGAAGTCCTTCGTATAGGCCTCGTTGTAGGCAACACCTTCGACCTCCAGAAGAATCGGCTGGTGTCCTCTCGTCAGCCTTCAATGCTGACCCTGGCAGGAGCCATGGTTCATCCTTCGTATGGTAAACTGGAGAAACCTCCATACACGTTTCATCGTCATGCATGGCAGCGGAATGTACTAGATATAGGCCACATCCACTATGCTGCAATGGATGGCCACCTTTGCTTCAATATCTACAAGGGTTAGATGAAGAGCAACAGCCAAGTGTGTGGTTCAAGCAAAGAAGTATCGGCCAAGAGGAAGAGGGACAAGGACGAAGTCGAGGACGTGGACGAGGACTCCGAGTAAGGTGGTAGTGTCGTTGCTCATGGTGGTTATAATGCAGTGTCTACCGGAATAGTTGCAAAGTTTAATTTCAGGTGTGCTTAATTTAATTTGAGGGGTGTGTTGTGCTGAGCCCCCAGCAGAACTATGTTATATTTCTTCTCGTTACTTTAACTCTTCAGTACATACATACTAGTATTTCTTACATTTCATCTTTTAGTTGGTATAGTACTACCACTCGTTTCTTCACATTATATACGTACAATATATATGGACAACATCATATAGCCAGCAGTTTAGTTGTCAAAAAATTTCAGGGTGCTTAGTTTTGTCAAAGAATTCCAGGATGCTTAGTTTTATTTGAGGGGTGGGTTGTGCTGGACACCATTATTGTGACTAGCCTTTTTAATAGTACTATATGCATAATTTGGCGACGAGCACTCTCTATATGTACCACCTTTTTTTTAATTTCAAGTTTTGCTCCATGGCGCAATCCATCGATACTACTGTTGTACAAAAGTATACATTTTTTAAAAGGCTAGAGGGCGGGGCAGTCTAGCTTGGTCGGTTTCACGAGAGGCGAGGGCCTTTGTGATTTGACGGCTCATTACTGCTGGAAGGCGGGGCCTTGTGATTTGACTGCTCGTATAAATGCGTCGACAACCTGATCGAGGAGGAGCAAAGAACCGTGTAGTATACTCAAGTTTTCCCATGGAGTAGTACTGCGATGGAGTAGCACGAAACATGGCAACCCAGTGCCATATGGCGATAAAAAATGATCTAATTTGCTAGTCATCTCATTGTTAGCATTGTTCTATTCATTCCCTCAAAAAAACCATTGTTCTATTCATGCCTAGCAGAGAACGTGACCGTGCGGCGAAACACCCGAAGCAAAAGATGAAACACAGGAGCAAAAGAAGAAGGAAGATTATCACCCCAAATGATCTAATTCGCCGTGGAGTCGTAACTGCTTCTTCGTCGCCTCCACGACCTCCATCTCCTTGCGCGTCTCCTCCGCCATCTTCTTCATTCTGTCCATGACGCGGGATTTCTCGACGCGAGCCTTCATCATCTGTTCCACGGCCGCATTACGTACCTTGACAACAGCCGGGTGCTCGATGCGGAGCTTCGTCAACTCCTCCTTCTGTCCCATGACGAGGGCCTGCAGCATCTTCATCGAGGAACTACTATTCTCATGCAGCTTCTTCCAACCGGCGTTCTTCTCCTTCAACAGGTCGATCTCGTGGCAGAGCTTCATCTTGTCCTCCTGAAGTCGCAGGATTTCGCCGGTCGCCTTCTTCTCCGAGGCAATGCTCTTCTTCAGCAGCATCACCAAGCCGGCGGTCAACTCCCCCTGCTGATTGAGCTCAGCGGGCATGTCGTCGAGGCTCTCCTTCAGCAACTCCATCAAGCCTTGGATGAACTCCTTCTGCTTATTGAGGTGCTTATTGAGCTGATCGGGCATGCCGTCGAGGGATAACGACTCCAGCTCCGCTGGCTCGGCATGTTCACCTCCGCGGCTAGGGCGCTCCTGGGAGCCATCGCCTGCCCGTGGGAGATCTTTCGAGGTCTCTACGTGGCGGCGAGCCCTCTTTTTTTTTCCGCAGCCTTGGTTGCCGCTCCCTTGTTACGAGTAGTTCTCGACCTAGAGCTCTGCTCACCGTCCATGGCAACGACGGACGAAGAAGAAGCACTTATGAGGAGGAAAGGTAGAGTAATTTTCGGTTAGGTAGTTCCCATTTTTATAACCTAAGTACTAGCACTAGTACTAATACCTGTATAGTGGGAACACGTTCAGATTTGGTACGTACTAGTAGGTGTGAGCAGGCTTTCGAATGTGATGGGAACAAGGTAAAGATTAATTGATGGTTTTGGTTTCAAGGCCCAAAATGGCTCCCGATGAGTTTATCGGAACATAAAATTGAAGTACTACACTGCCCAAATGCGTAAATATTATGTTACTGTCAAAAATTGGCACAAAATACGAAGGAGACCAATGGAAGTACTACTAGCAACCCACGATTTAACTACTCGCATGCGCGCAGTGGAGTAATAATGTCTTTCTTCCGCCCTCACGTCCACTCAATTTGCATGCGCTGTATTAATTGACCATCAATGAAGTGAACGACTTTACACGCGTCAAATTATCACATGGGGTGGATCTTGGTACAAAATTGCGTCCGCACGTGTACCCGCATGTGCGTGCGAGGGAACGAGTGTGTGCGTGGCGTGCGTGCACATCTTTGCTTCATGCATGTACCACCAGTATGGCTCAGGGAGGACGAGTACATTCTTCTGGAACCAGCAGCACGTCACTGTGATCAATCCACGCAAGGAGGTCGCGACAACGCCTCCACATGTGCCACGTGGCTTCATGAACTATAAGAGAGACACTGTGTAGCGTGCCATTGGTATTCTAATTTACGTGTTTTGCACATACTCGAAGTACTAGTAAGGTACACGTGCATTGCACGCATCAGATTTTGCAACCAAATTATGAATAAATACCACACTGTAGCATGTAAGCTCTGAGTCATATATGCTTGATGTAGCCCTTTGCTTAATTCTTATAGTTCATCTCATTCAAAATCAATTAGTTTTTATAAAAAAGCTAAGAACGCGGGAATAGAAAAAACATGGGATTATAGTGGAATGTCGTCTTGAATCCTACAGGATTGTACGAGTGTTTGGTTGTGCATAGAAAAAAAACGTAGAATTCTTTCAAAGAGGTTTGAGTGGATGGGATGTTTCCTATGAAATCTAGTGCAAATGAATCATATGGAAAAGTTCCTATGGTTTACAATTCTACGAATCAAACAACGAAGATAGGAAAAATTCCTAATGATTAGAATCCTCCAAAATTCCTTTGAGAATCCTTTGAATCAAAGAAGCCCTTAATCTATTTTATGATTCATGGAATTGTGCGTTGTAAAGCATAAAGTAAAAACAAATAATGGCAATTCAACTAGAAAAAAAGTTTGGGCAGTTATGATACAGAAGATTCTAGAACAAAAGAGAACCACTATTGTTTTGAGGTTTGTGCATTATGCTTAAGTTCAACCATGGAGTCTGCTAGATTGTACATGTGGAAAAATCCGGTGGAGGGCTAGAAGATGGTGCAAGGGGGCGAGTGGAGGGAGACTATGAACGAATGCTCAAGTGCGAGATCGATATTTAGAGAGAGGGGGCGAACACGTGCGCTGTTGCATGTAGTGGCGGAGCCATGAAAAATAAATGAGCTAGGGGGCCAAGCATTGCTAATCCTTTACGAGGAGGGTCAATTCATGAACTTAAACAATTTTTAGCAGCAATTGTCTAATGATCACATTCATATTAGCCTCGATATATAGTGATGTTAGGGGGGGCAGTGCCCTTACTGCACCCTGTCTTCGCCATTGTGCACGCGTCTGAGAGATGAAGCGGAAGGCATGGATGATGAGAGGGGGACGTTGGGTATATAATTAATGTGGGTGTATTAGCTATATATGTTAATCCTATATAGAGAGGTATAGATTGATCGATGTGGACGTGGGAAAGAGGGTGAGACCTCACTGGATATATCGATTGATCGGTTTGTGTGAAAAACTATGAAAGACCTAGCTATATACACACATACATAGAGGAACATCGATCGTTGCGCATGCACGCGTGAGAGATAAAGAATGCCCGATATGATGGAGATGGGGATGTGTGTGCGTGTGTGCCTTCATGGGAGACCGACCTAAAGAAAAAGATTGCATGTGTGCGATGGATAATTCCGACTGGTAGTGTGTGTGCATGCATGCACGAGAGAAAGTTAGTGGTACAATTATAAAGAGAAGACTACTGTGTGGGTGTAAAAGAATAGGTGAGGTCATAATCAATGTAAAGTTGAATTCAAATATTTGAATAAGAGATCCTGATGTTTGAAACCCATGCATGCATGAATATAATGGAGATCTGCACGGTGTGGTTTGGAAACGAGCATGTTGTAATGTATACACATTGAACAAGGTCAGACTGATTTGAATTTGAGATACTGATGGCAGACATCATTTGGCAACGTCGCATCCGTGCATGGACACACTATTCTAATTGGAGATGATGGGCGGCTTTCGCATCACATATCTATATCTATACCCCTATATATTATATTATATTATATTTTATATTGTGTGCAGGTAACTTTAACTTTGAAAGATGGTCGTTGGATGAGGCGAATACGATGGTCCAAAGATGGCAAATTTGAGCACTACTGACCGTTGGATATCATCTAGATTCCACCAGATTTCGCCACATGTATAATCCAGAAGACTCCATGGTTGAATTTAATCATAATGCACAAACATAAAAACACAAGCACTTCTTATTTGTTCTAAAATCTTCCGTATCAGAATTGCCCAAATGTTTTTTTACATGATTTGCCATTATTTGTTTTTACTTTATGTCTTACAACGCATAATTCCATGAATCTTAAAATAGATTAGCTTTCTTATAAAAACTACATGATTTTGAATGAAATGAACTATAAGAATTAAATGAACATCTACATCATGCATATATGACTCAAAGCTTACATGCTATAATGTGGTATTTATTCATAATTTGGTTGCCAAATCTCATGCGTGCAATGCACGTGTACCTTACTCTAGTCTAAATGGTGTTTGTGTGTGTTGTGCGTGTTGAGGTGCAAATTGTCTTTTTTTTGGTACACGTTAAGCTTGTCCTTCCGAAATTTCAAGCCGCACCTGGTTATGCCGAAAACTCAAGCTGGCGTCTCTATCTATCGTGTTGTGAAACTCCCGCCTCTTCAACCCGCGCCTTGTTAGCCCGAAATATTTAAGATATATCTTTGTCTCGTTGTGCTCCGACAACTCCCTCCATCTCAACCCGCGCCTTGCTATTCCGAAATTACAACGCACGTGAAAACTCCCACCTCCTGTGAAATCCCGACACACGAAATGCCCGTGGTACCCCTGAACTGAAAGAACCGCCTCAAATCGGTGGGGGTACTTTCGTAACTTACCCCACATTTCGGACAAGCGCGTCTCTAAGCCATGGTTTCCCACTGCCATCCCATCCACCCACCGATTCGTACACCGAGGCCGCAAAAACCCGCGACAAAATCCCACACCCTGCTCCGTCCGCCACCCAACCGGAGCCTCTTCCCTGACAACGTCGTCCACAGCAACACCTCGACGTTCCTCATCCACCGTACCGGATGAGGATCCGTCGTCGATCTCATCGCCCCGCCGGTTCAGCCACCCCGTCCTCCACCTCCAAGGAGCTGCCCCGACGTTCCCCTCATTTTTCACGCCACCTCCATTCCCACACCGCCGTCTTCACCTACACCACCGGAAGAGCATCATCATCACCGTTTCCTCGGATGAAGCTGTAGCCTAATCGGCGCCACCAAAGAGGTTGTACACTAATCACCGCATTTTATTCTTGATTCGATCTCACAGTGCTGCCGACGCTCGGTCCCGAGCCGACACGGCGCGGCTCCATCCACGGCAGTGTCGCCGTCCACTTCCTCCACGGCATCTCTCCCTTGGCGGCGACGTTCACATCAGTAGGAGCTGCTGCTGCTTTAGCTCTCGCTCGCGCTGCTACTTCGCTCTTGCTCTCGGTCCCCTGCCTGGTCTGCTCTTGCTATTGCTCTTGCTCGCGCTGCTGCTCTCACTCTTGCTCTTGCTTGCGATGCTGCTCCGATTTAGCTACATATCAGTCGACTGAATTGACTTTTGGGTCAGTCGATTTTCAGGGGGTGGGGGGGCCTCGCCGGGGTGAAGGAAGAACCAGCAGCAGCGGGGAGGGGGGGCTTGCCGGAGAGGTACCCCACTATCTATCTTAGGGTTCAGGATGGGGGCGGTGGTCGCCGGCGGTGGCGGGGCGTTGGCGGGGCGGTGGCATGGGGATCATCGGAGAAAAAGCTCAGCATGGGGGGGGGGGCTAGACGGATAGCTGGGGTGGCAGCGGACCGGCGATGGGGAGTATTTTCGGGGTGGGCGGGGCAGCGGACCGTCAGCCACGGGCGGCGGGGGGCTGCTGTTTGGCCGGTGGTGGCTGGCGGCTCAGGGGGGTGGAGGTTGAAGATGAACCGCATGCCCCTGATTTCGTATCCAACGGCTGCAAAATCGACTGACCAGAGATGAAAAAGTCAGTCGACCGACGTGTAGCCTCTCGTTGCTAGTGCGTTCAGTTTCGATAGTAAAATTCAGTTTCGACAGCAAAATTCAGCTTCGACAGTTAAGTTCAGTTTCGACAGTTAAGTTCAGTTTCGACAGTTAAGTTCAGAGATGAGCGGCTGATGTATTTTACATCTAGCACTTTGTGGTTATGTATTTTACGTCATGTATTGGAGATGCTATTAGAATTCCACTCAGGTTAACGTTGTTCGTAGTCTCTCTTGTCCTACTTCAGCCTCGGCATCGTACAACTCACCGGAGCTGCTCCAACGATGAAACCCTCCATCACAGCGGAGCAGTACCTCGGGCTCCATCTCCAGACGCCTAAGATCTTCTTCCCCTCCTCCGACAGCAAAGTCAGCCGGAGCATCCTCACCGGCCAACCCAATCACGCTGAGATCGACATGGCTTCGCCAAAGAGGTTGTACACTTGTTGCATCTCTTTTTTACTCTACATGTTATATATGTTGTCCACTGAGCACTCGTAGTAACGGGAAATACGTTTATTTTATCCTACTATATGACAAGCAGTGAGGTACCAGGCAACTTAGCTATCCGTGATGGACTCTCTTGAACGCCATCATTATTTATCTCTGCGCGTTTGAGCTGTGCATTTGTCGATGGGCCTGGGAGTTGAGCTAGTATGGTAGTGGCCTGGGTCCAAAGTAATAGAAGTAGCACACAAACATTTTTTTAGTGTAGGATTTTCCTTGCTCAAGCCTGCATACTAGAATCGCCAGTGCTTGAAAGGAAAAGTGAATGAAAAACATCAGAATTCGAAAGTTTCCTATGGTACTAGTTTTCATGAATTTGGTGCAAAGGAATGGAGCAAAGGAAAACTGTAGGATTTGTTCCTTTAGTGTCTCCTTGAAAGAAAAACCGTAGGAATTCTAATTTCCACTTCTCCTCCTTTTCATATTCCTATTCACCAAGCACAAGACTAAGAGATAGTAGCATAATAGCATTATAACTGTACATTTTCTTGTGGTTTGACTTAATCACACCATGCTTTTTTGCATCCTGTGATCTTCCAATTGTTGTGAATCAAACACCCAGATTGGCAGAAATCCTGTGTTTTTAAATTCTCTGTTTTGCACGTGCATTCCTATCCTATTCCTGTCTATTTCCTATCCCTGCGTTGTTAGAACCCTCAAATTCAAACAAGCCCTTACTCAATTACTTCTGTTACAGATATGTGTCAAAGAAAACCTTGTGTGGTTTGTCCTGCTCCTGCGGCGCTGTGTTCCACCCCAGCTCAGCTGCTCCAACGATGGAAGGGTTCACCATAGCAGGGATCCGCTCTCCAGACTGTCTTTCGCTGCCTCAGATCTTCTTCCCTGGCACCGGCATCCACGACAACTGCATTACCATCATCAACTGAGCAGATGACCTTGAGGACTACACGGGTCCGCAAGAGAGGTCGCACTCTTCCGTGTCTGCTTACGTTATGCGTCGCTTAATATGATGACATGCTACATTATCGTCGTGTTCACCTATTAGACTCCGAGTCAGGTCCAAACTAATGCTGAAACTTGAGTATTTAAATGGTTGTGGGGTACATATTGGGGCAGCAATCAGTACTATCTGTCTACTATCTGGTTAATCTCCGGTGTCTACTATGAGTTTCATGTTGGGTGCAAACAAACATTAAAGGAGCCATTATCTGTATTTTTTAACTAAAGCTATTATCTGCCTGCTATCATTGGTTTTGGGTCTATCCACAGTTTGCTACCATCACTCTGGATTTGTGCATGCACTCCTTACATAATCTCACTATGTTTTATTCCTATGCATGCCAATTATTGTACACAATGGAACTGATCATGTAGAGCAAAAGAGACGAGCCTTGCGTGGCAATAAAATTTCATGCAGACGTCGTCCCATGGTGGGCACAAAGGCAGCCCCCCTCCACCCATTTTGGATCGTAATCAAGAGGAAGATAACTGTTCTGAGGGGGATTCAGAAGGAGAAGACCACTCCTATTTACCCCATGAGGTCTTTGCTCTAACTTGGCATGCTGATGTTGGTAATATCATGCATATGGTGCCTTGCATTGCTTACTGTATACATTAAAGATGTCATCTGCTTAGTTTAGACATGCTTTGTGTCAATGCCATCTGTTTAGTTTCTTTATCGTATATGTGAATCACGCAATGCCATTTTGTCTAGCCAGGCATCATATATGTGAATTTTGCAATGCCACCCTGGTTAGCCAGTCATCTTATATGTGAATTATATCATGCCATCATTTTTTTATTATGTGTTAAATTTGTCAACAATTTTAGTACATTCAATTACTCTTCCTGTGCATCAGCCATTCGGCACGGTCATGGAAAAATCTGGAGTGGAAACAAGGTCTTCAGAGCAGACAATGCTATCTGACGAAGCGCATGTCTTGCTGGTTACCGATAGCTCCTCAGAGGAGGATTCAGAGATAGATGACCAGTCATATTCCCCCCCCCCACAAGGTGCATGCCCTAACTTGGCAGGGTTATGTTGCTCATATCGTGTGTACGGTATCTTGCATTGCTATGTCATTTGCTTAGTTTAGACATGCTTTGTGTGAATGCCACCTGTTTAGTGTCTAATTTGTTGGGGAACGTAGTAATTTCAAAAAAAATCCTACGCACACGCAAGATCATGGTGATGCATAGCAACGAGAGAGGAGTGTATCTTCATACCCTTGAAGATCGCTAAGCGGAAGCGTTTATCAACGCGGTTGATGTAGTCGTATGTCTTCACGATCCGACCGATCCAAGTACCGAATGCACGGCACCTCCGAGTTCTGCACACGTTCAGCTCGATGGCGTCCTCGCCTTCTCGATCCAGCAAGACGAGCGCAGTAGTAGATGAGTTCCGGCAGCACGACGGCGTGGTGACGGTGTTGGTGAAGAACAATCTCCGCAGGGCTTCGCCTAAGCACTACGGAAACTATGACGGAGGATAAACTAGAGGGGACGGGGTTGCTGGCACACGGCTTGGTGTTTCTTGATGTGTCTTTGGTGCTATCCCTGCCCCTCTATTTATATGTTGAGCCTTGGTGTCGAAACTTGGAGTAAAAGCCCCCACAAAGTCGGTTTCACCCGAAAGCCAAGAGTCCTTCTTGGACTCCAGGGCCAGACGCCAGGGTTCCCGGCGTCTGGACCCAGACGCCAGGGACCCTGGCGTCTGGCCCCTGGACTCCGCAAAACTTCCTTTTGCGCTTTCCAAAAACCTTGTGGGCTTTCCCCTGTGGCCCAAATAACGTGTTCTCGTACCCAAACATTTTGGGAAACATCCGGAACCCCTTCCGGTGAATTCTGGAACCCTTCCGGAGATCAAACACTATTATCCCATATATCAAACTTTATCTCCGGACCATTCCGGAGTTCCTCGTCATGTCCATGATCTCATCCGGGACTCCGAACAACATTCGGTTACCAACATGCATAACTCAAACGTTATGCGTGCGGACCCTACGGGTTCGAGAACTATGTAGACATGACCGAGACACGTTTCCGGTCAATAACCAATAGCGGGACCTGGATGCCCATATTGGCTCCCACATATTCTACGAAGATCTTTATCGGTCAAACCGCATAACAACATATGTTGTTCCCTTTGTCATCGGTATGTTACTTGTCCGAGATTCGATCGTTGGTATCCAATACCTAGTTCAATCTCGTTACCGGCAAGTCTCTTTACTCGTTACGTAATGCATCATTCTATAACTAACTCATTAGCTACATTACTTGCAGGGCTTATAGTGATGTGCATTACCGAGAGGGCCCAGAGATACCTCCCCGACAATCGGAGTGACGAATCCTAATCTCGAAATACGCCAACCCAACATGTACCTTTGGAGACACCTGTAGAGCTCCTTTATAATCACCCAGTTACGTTGTGATGTTTGGTAGCACACAAAGTGTTCCTCCGGTAAACGGGAGTTGCATAATCTCATAGTCATAGGAACATGTATAAGTCATGAAGAAAGCAATAGCAATATACTAAACGATCTTGTGCTAAGCTAACGGAATGGGTCATGTCAATCACATCATTGTCCTAATGATGTGATCCCGTTAATCAAATGACAACACATGTCTATGGTTAGTAAACATAACCATCTTTGATCAACAAGCTAGTCAAGTAGAGGCATACTAGTGACACTCTATTTGTCTATGTATTCACACATGTATTATGTTTCCGGTTAATACAATTCTAGCATGAATAATAAACATTTATCATGGTATAAGGAAATAAATAATAACTTTATTCTTGCCTCTAGGGCATATTTCCTTCAGTCTCCCACTTGCACTAGAGTCAATAATCTAGTTCACATCACCATGTGATTTAACACCAATATTCATATCTGTATATGATTAACACCCATAGTTCACATCGTCATGTGACCAACACCTAAAGGGTTTACTAGAGTCAATAATCTAGTTCACATCGCTATGTGATTAACACCCAAAGAGTACTAAGGTGTGATCATGTTTTGCTCGTGAGAGAAGCTTAGTCAACGGGTCTGTCATATTCAGAGCCGTATGTATTTTGCAAATATTCTATGTCTTCAATGCTCTGCATGGAGCTACTCTAGCTAATTGCTCCCACATTCAATATGTATCCAGATTGAGACTTAGAGTCATCTAGATCGGTGTAAAAGCTTGCACCGATGTAACTCTTTACGACGGGCTCTTTTATCACCTCTATAATCGAGAAATATTTCCTTAGTCCTTACTAAGGATATTCTTGACCAATGTCCAGTGATCTACTCCTAGATCACTATTGTACTCCCTTGCCAAATATAGAGCAAGGTATACAATAGGTCTGGTACATAGCATAGCATACTTTATAGAACCTATGACTGAGGCATAGGGAATGACTTTCATTCTCTTTTCTATTTTCTGCCGTGGTCGGGATTTGAGTCTTACTCAATTTCACACCTTTGCAACACAGGCAAGAACTCTTTCTTTGACTGTTCCATTTTGAACTATTTCAAAATCTTGACAAGGTATGTACTAATTGAAAAAACTTATCAAGCGTCTTGATCTATCTCAATAGATCTTGATGCTCAATATGTAAGTAGCTTTACTGAGGTCTTTCTTTTAAAGAACTCCTTTCAAACACTCCTTTATGCTTTGCAGAATAATTCTACATTATTTCTGATCAACAATATGTCATTCACATATACTTATCAGAAATGTTGTAGTGCTCCCACTCACTTTCTTGTAAATACAGGCTTCACCGCAAGTTTGTATAAAACTGTATGCTTTGATCAACTTATCAAAGCGTATATTCCAACTCCGAGATGCTTGCACCAGTCCATAGATGGATTGCTGGAGCTTGCATATTTTGTTAGCACCTTTAGGATTAACAAAACCTTCTGGTTGCATCATATACAACTCTTCTTTAAAAAATCTATTAAGGAATGCAGTTTTGACATCCATTTGCCAGATTTCATAAAATGTGGCAATTGCTAACATGATTCAGATAGACTTAAGCATCGATACGAGTGAGAAAATCTCATCGTATTCAACACCTTGAACTTGTTGAAAACCTTTCGCAACAAGTCGAGCTTAGAAGATAGTAACACTACTATCAGTGTCTGTCTTCCTCTTGAAGATCCATTTATTTAACATGGCTTGCTGATCATTGAGCAAGTCAATCAAAGTCCATACTTTGTTCTCATACATGGATCATATCTCAGATTTTATGGCCTCAAGCCATTTTGCGGAATCTGGGCTCATCATCGCTTCCTCATAGTTTGTAGGTTCATCATGGTCTAGTAACATGACTTCCAGAACAGGATTACCGTACCACTCTGGTGCGGACTGTACTATGGAAGACCTACGAGGTTCTGTAGTAACTTAATCTGAAGTTTCATGATCATCATCATTAGCTTCCTCACTAATTGGTGTAGGAATCACTGGAACTGATTTCTGTGATGAATTACTTTCCAATTCAGGAGAAGGTACAATTACCTTATCAAGTTCAACTTTCCTCCCACTCACTTCTTTCAAGAGAAACTCCTTCTCTAGAAAGGATCCATTTTTAGCAACGAATATCTTGCCTTCGGATCTGTGGTAGAAGGTGTACCCCAACAATTTCCTTTGGGTATTCTATGAAGACACACTTCTCCGATTTGGGTTTGAGCTTATCAGGATGAAACTTTTTCACATAAGCATCGCAGTCCCAAACTTTAAGAAATGACAACTTGGGTTTCTTGCTAAACCACAGTTCATATGGTGTCGTCTCAATGGATTTAGATGGTGCCCTTTTAACGTGAATGCAGCTGTCTCTAATGCATAACCCCAAAACAATAGTGGTAAATTAGTAAGAGACATCATAGATCGCACCATATCCAATAAAGTGCGGTTACGACGTTCGGACACACCATAACGTTGTGGTGTTCCAGGTGGCGTGAGCTGTGAAACTATTCCACATTGTTTTAATTGAAGACCAAACTCGTAACTCAAATATTCGTCTTCCATGATCAGATCGTAGAAACTTTATTTTCTTGTTACGATGATTCTCCACTTCACTCTGAAATTCTTTGAACCTTTCAACTATTTCAGACTTATGTTTCATCAAGTAGATATACCCATATCTGCTCAAATCATCTTGTGAAGGTCAGAAAATAACGATACTTGCCACGAGCATCAACACTCATTGGATCGCATACATCGGTATGTATTATTTCCAGTAAGTCAGTAGCTCGTTCCATTGTTCCGGAGAACGGAGTTTTAGTCATCTTGCCCAAAAGGCACGGCTCGCAAGCATCAAATGATTCATAACCAAGTGATTCCGAAAACCATCTTTATGGAGTTTCTTCATGCGCTTTACACCGATATGACCCAAACGGCAGTGCCTGAAAGTGCGTTATATCGACTAGAGGGGGGGTGAATAGGCGATTTTTATGAATTCTTCACTGAGGAATTTGCCGGTAAGGAAATTCCTTAGCGAAGAACTACTTGCAGCGGAATAAGTACTCAGAAGTAAGCATAACAGAATACAAGCATGGTCATCATGATGAAATGAAGACTAGCACAGAGTACAGAAAGCGTAATCACAGGATAACACAAGATGAAGACAAATAGACTGAAGAAATTGAACTGAGGAAATTGAGAAAGTCTTCAGTCAAAGTCTTCAAGCACAGATATGAACGAACACTCAACACAGTAATGAGGAAATGAATGGGTTGAGGAAATAGAACCAGTTTGGTTGGTGAAGACAATGATTTGGTAGACCAGTTCCAACTGCTGTCTCGGTTGTACGTCTGGTTGGAGCGGCTGAGTATTTAAACTCGAGGACACACAGTCCCGGACACCCAGTCGCTGAGCACGCAGCTCAGGACACCCAGTCCTCACCGTATTCTCCTTGAACTAAGGTCACACATACCTCGTCCAATCACTCGTGGTAAGTCTTCAGGCGACTTCCAAACCTTCACAGACTTGGTCACTCGGCGATCCACAATTCCTCTTGGATGCTCTAGACCATGACGCCTAACCGTCTGGAAGAAGCACACTCTTCAAAGGTAACAAGCGTCAGATCCACGCAGGATCAATTTCTTCAGTGATGCTCAATCACTTTGGGTTTGTGGGGGTTTGGTTTTGGGTTTTCCTCACTCGATGATTTTCGCTCAAAGTCCTCGGAGGATGGGTTGCTCTCAAATGACAAGTGTCAAGTTCTCTCGGAGCAGCCAACCAGCTAGTAGTTGTAGGGGGCGGCTATTTATAGCCTAGGGAGCAGCCCGACATGATAAGACATAAATGCCCTTCAATGATATGACCGTTAGGTGGATAAGATATTTTGGGTCAGCTGGCGCGCAGCACAGCAACGGTCAGAAATTTGACTCTCAAATTCCTCAGGGCTATCATGTTCCTCACTGTGTAGGCAATTCGCACTGGCGAATTCCTAACTCCTCAGTCAGAACAGATTCATCAGCGACCAGAAGAACTTCGTCTCTGTCACTGAAGAAAGTGACTGAACTGTATGAGATTTCCAAAGGCTTCACTCGAAGGGATTGGTAGGTGTAGGATTTTGAGTTGAGCATCACATGGAAATTTTTCCTTAGTATTTCCTCGACCCCCTTTAACAGTACGGTGTTTCCTATGACTCAAGAAAGAGAAAATGAAACTACGAAAACAAAAGTCTTCACGCTTCATGTTCCTCAAATGAATACCAAGTCTTTAAGGTCACACCAATTTCTTCACTTTCAAAGTCTTCAGAAAGTCTTCAGAATATCAAAGTCTTCAGTCGAAGAACTTCATTTTTAGGGGTCGACTTTCTTTGTAAATACCAAACTCCTCATAGACTTATAGACCTGTGTACACTCACAAACGCATTAGTCCCTTAACCTATAAGTCTTCAATACACCAAAATCACTAAGGGGCACTAGATGCACTTACAATCTCCCCCTTTTTGGTGATTGATGACAATATAGGTTAAGTTTTCAATGGGGATAAATGTATGAAGTGTAAATACTGATATTGAGGAATTTGATAGCAAGATATAGAAGAACTCCCCCTGAAGGTGTGCATAGTGAGGAATTTGCTTTTGAGGCAATGCACATTTGAAGAGTTGAATCATGGAGATCTCCCCCTATATCTTGTAATTCATACACGCATTTGATATATAATATGAAGAATTTGAAATGCATGATGAAATATGGTGCCTGATGAGATTCAGCATGCGTGCAATGTCATTAACGAGGAATAAGCATGCCGAAAGCATCAAAAGCATAATGCAACAAAAGTATCAGCGCACCATCAGGTTTAAGATTACAACTCGATCCAAATAAAAGTTTCAGAAGAACGAGAGTTGTAACTTAAAAAATGCCCTTAATATAGACCCGCTTGAAGACTAACTCAGATTTCTCCCCCTTTGTCATCAAATGACCAAAAGGATTGAAACTGAGGACTAACGCCCCTGAAGAATTTCAAGTCTATGGAGGAGCGCCAGCGTTGTCGGGGTTGTTTGTTGTAGCAGGGCCTGCCGCAGTGTTGTCCAAATCTTCATACTCATCAGTGTCACGCGATGAAGAATAAGAGCTGGCCACCAGTGGAGGAACTTTGACCCTCTTGAATTTTTTCGGAGGAGGTGCAGACCAGTCAAATTCTTCCTTGAGATCCATGGTCTTCAGTTCTTCAGCGCTATAGACATGAGTGAGGACAGCCCAGGTGCGGTTGAAGGTTTCATGAAGGTAGTATTGGTTCTTCTTCACTGCATTGTGTGTTGAGGTCATATTGTGAAGAAGTGCACCAAACTGACGCTTTACCCATTTGTGATTGCGATCAGCCTTCTGATGAAGACTGAGGAGTAACTCACGGTCAGTCATCACCCTGGGTGCTGTGGCTTGAGGATTTTGCTTGGCTAAGGTATTTGCGGCAGAGTCATGTGTGGCAGAGTCGTCATTGGTAGAGTAAGATGCAGCCTTACGAAATTGACCATCCAATGGACAAATGCCTTCATCGATCACAGCAGCTGCCTTGCCTTTATCATCAGCTGATGAAACTGTCCGTTTGAGGACTTCAATGGGAGGCAAGTAGCTACCGTGGTTCAGAGTGTCAGCTTTGTAATTCAGTGAAGATCTTGCCCTGATGAATCTCATAATCCAAGGAGCATAGGACTTCAGCTCGAATGGTAACATAGCAATATTGGCCAGAGTCCTCATGAAGAAATCATGGAAGTTGACGGGAACGCCATGAATGATGTTGAAAAGCATATTCTTCATGATGCCAATGACTTCTTCATCATTTGAGTCGTGGCCTTTGATAGGACTCATTGTCTTCGTCAGAATGCGATAGACAGTCTGAGGCACATAGAGTAATTCCTTGACGAGGAATTTGGTTCGTGGGGCCTACCCAGGCTTCAAGGGCTTCATGAGCACTTGCATATAGTGATTTGTCAGTTCAGGGTCACTGTAGATGCAACATGCACTGTCATGGGGAGGATTGAGAGGAAGGACATGAAGCAATTTAGTTGCCGGTGCCTTGTAGTGAGTGTTTTCAGTCATCCAGTCCAACACCCATGAGTTGACATCTTCAGCGTCTCCAGTGATATGCAGTGTCACGTAGAACTGAAGAATGAGTTCTTCATTCCAATCGCAAATGTTCGTGCAGAAATTTAGTAATCCTGCATCGTGAAGAACACTGAGGACTGGCTCGAAGCATGGCAGAGATTCCATGTCCATGTGAGGAATATGTTCATGATCGAAGATTTTGTCTTTGTCAAACAGCACAGAGGAATAGAAGTTGGCTTGACTAGTAGTCCAGAAACGCCTCTTCCTTTTGCAAGCAGAGTCATAGGGGTTGTAGTCAGTGAAGAATACATGCTCGGCAAAGAAGCCTTCAGCCTTGAACTTCTGTTTGCTTGAGAACGGATTCTTTGGCTTTGGCAGAGGGATGTCAGTGAGTTGCATCACCACCTCAGGAATCGCGAGCTCAGGTTCTTCAGGCTGAGGAATTTCTGGTTCCTCTTCATGTGCGACCTGATAATCAGCAGCAGCAGGTTCTTCAGCACTAGCGGCTGGAATTTCTTCATGCATAGAGGGAGTGGGTTGAGTTTCTTCAGAGCCCATTTGAACTGTTGTTGCAGGGGACTGAGGAATCTGTTGGATAGGTGTGAAGAGAGGAATATTGGGATGCTGACTTTCCCAGAAGTCATCATTCATCACAGGTGTGGTGCATCCTATATCCACATCTTCATCTTCAATTTCCTCAACACCAGCCTCTTCAGCTGTGAACTGAGGCATAGGTGAGGACATGACAGGCGTTGAAGGGGTTTCATCCACGTTAATTTCTTCATCAATCTGCTCCGACGAAGCAGCAGAATGATTTTCTTCATCAGATCCGCTTGGGATCACATAGTCTTCTCTGAAAGGAACAAGGTCCTTTGATGGCATGGAGGAAATTGGAACAGCATCAATAGGATTTTCAAATGAGCTGGTCATTGCCTTCATTTTCTTCGCAGCCGAAGAATTTGACGCAGCTGATGCCTTCCTTTTCCTCACTGCAGCTCGCTCTGCAGCCTTGGTTTTCTTCACATCAGATGCAGATGGAAGAATTGGAGTTGGTGTAGGCGCGGGAGGAGCTGAGGAATATGGTTCATTTTCTTCAGGCGCAACTGATGCAGTTGCCCTGATCTCTTCAGTTTCTTTAGGCGCACCACTAGTGGATGCCCTGGCAATTTCTTCAGCGGCTGGAATTTCTTCACCAGCCCTGGAACTAGCATTTTCTTCAGCAGGCTGAAAGTCATCAGCGGTGCTGGCATGTTCTTCAGCAGGCTGAGCAGAGTCTACAGCCTGAGGATTTTCTTGTTGCGATGGGGCTGCAACATTTGTGAATTTCTTCGTCAGATTGACGAATCTCACTTTAGCTCCTTGCCAATCAGCATAGTAGGCATCAAAGTCTTTGCTGAGGGCTTGAATTTCAGACTGAGCCTTGAGAAGTTCCTCAGGTGTCATTCTGACAACATTTTTCTTTAGGAGCTTCTCCTTTCTGTATTGCGCTTTCTTGATCTCTCTTGCCTTTTCAAACTTCCATTTCTCTTGAGTGATGAAATGGGTCAGCATGTGACTTTGACCAGGAGTCAGATGAAAATCAGGCATAGGGGTGTTAGGATCCTTGTGCCAGAGGTCAATGTAGTCGAGGATCTTCCTTGGATCCAAAAGTAGTGGCACAGATGTGCCTTTGGCTCTAGCGGCCTTCACCTATCTGTCTCTGATGATTTCTGCAAGTTCATCATCAGAAGCTTCATCATCAGAAGGCACATGGAATGCGACTTGTTTCTTCTTTGGACTTGCCCGAGGACCGCGTCCAGCTGTTGCTTTAGTCTTCAACAATGTGGGGCCTGATGAGGAAATTGGTGCAGCTGAGGAACTTGCTGAAACACCAGAGGCAATCGAGAAACCAGCAGTCCTTTGACATGTAGCCAGATGCACAGGAGCTGAGGACTTTGAAGGAGCTGCTGAGGACTTTGGTTGAGCAGTAGCAGTGTGAGGAATTTGCCGTGAGGGCATTGCTGAGGAACTTGGCCGTGAGGGCGCTGTTGGTGAAGCACTTGGCTGACGAGCAGGCTTCTTTGGCATGGATTTCCTCGGTTTGACCGAGGCCTCAGTAGCAGTAGCAGTGGCAGAATCCTCATTGAATTTCTTCACTGCCTCCTTGGCTTGTCTTGCCAATTTAGCTTGGCGCTTAGCCCATTCTTCAGGAAAGTCCTCACCACGTTTGAGGCTTGTGGGGTCAGCTACTTGGCCAGGTGCCAATGGAGCTCTTGGGCATGGAGGGTTGAGGGCGAATTTCCTCATGTACTTTGGAGTAACATATCTGTATTCCCTCCATTCCCTTACCCATCTCCGTTCAATCCTCTGTATGCGCACCTTGCGCTGATTTTTGTTTTCTTTGCCAAATTGTGCTTCATCAGGTGTGCAATAGTCAGCATAAATTTCCTCAGGGATTTCAAACACAGTCATAACCTCAGGTTTCTTTCCTCCTTTTTGTGGCTTCTTACCTTCTGCCATATTCTTCAGATGAGGAATTTGAACAATTGAACACTCTGAAGAAGTATGCAATTTTTCTTCGAGGAACGCTGCAAATGAGTTAAGTTGATGAGAACATAGTGATTCAGCAGCAGACATGAGTACCTGTGAACAGAGTATAGGTGCGAGGAATTTGGAGAGGTCATATGCGTTCTCATAAGGTTTTTCGAAAAGAACAAGTTTTGAGGAATTTGACCAGATGAACCTTGAGGAATTTCACTAAGCGTTCTTGTCTTAGGTTCCAGAGTTGTACAGATCGAAGATCCACACAATTAGGGAATCTTGAAGAAAATGATTGCTTAGAGAAACAGTTCAAGATCATATGATGTGTGAGGTGTTCATATGTGTGAAGATTTGAAGAATAAACACCTTTGAAGATTTTCAGGAAAGTTTGAGAATCAAAGTGAGTAATAAAAGTAACTTTTAATTACCCGAAGTGAAGAACACGACGAACTGAGAAGAACAGATGTGAAGTTCGTCAGGTTTGATCTCCCACGCCCTAACTTGGCAGAGGAAGACAGCTACGGCGGCGGCGGAGTGAAGATTTCCGTGGTCGGCGTGAGTACGACGGCGACGAGGTCAAGGCAGCGAAGCTCTTCCTCACCGGCAATGATGGAGTAGCAGCGGCGCTAGGGTTTGAGGAGCTCGAGCGAGAGAGTAGCAATCGAGCGGAGTAAATGAAGTGAGGAAGGGGAGAGGGGTATTTATAGACACGGTAAAAACTGTTTGCCCGAAGATTTTGGGACGAACGTGCCCCTGTCCTTTCTCCTTCTCGCGACATGTGTCACCCATGTACTGTGTAGTTGAGATCGTGTACGATCGTGGGTGAATAGAATAATGCATTGTGGGATGCGGAACAGTTTGAGCGGCAAAACCGAAAATTTGGATAAGATTTGTTTTAAAGTTTCGTTCGCAATTTCTTCAGCTGACAAGGACACAGTGAAGATTTTGAACGAGTTTCAAATAGAACGCACATGAAGAATTTGTGAATAGATTGGGTTGAGTATAGCATAGAGGGGGAAGGGTCCGATCACATTCACTTAGCAAAAAAAACAACTTGAAGAAATAGCTATAAGTGAATGCTGTAGAGGACATAAACTCATATATATATATATATATATATCTTGCCAATGAAGAAAAACGACGGAAACAGTGAGGATTTTGCAAAGTTGAAGAATTTGAAAAACTGAAGAATTTCAAAACTGAGGAAAAACTCAAATTGAAGATTTTCAACTTTTTGTGGTGGCGTGACCCACCGTATAAGAATGATGATTTCAGACACCGCGCACAATTGTCGTAGGGTTCTGAGAATCAAATTCTTCATTAATTTCTTCACACTTAGAGTGTTATTCTTCATTGATTGAAGAAAAACGTTTCTTCATGTGTTGCACATCTATGTCATCAATTTTGCATAAGTGTCAGGGTGTGCGTCCTTTTCAAAGAACATTCGAAGATTCTAAGATATTTAGCTCACACCACAACTTGCTAAATCTCTTCTCATCCAAGGGCTTAGTGAAGATATTAGCTAGCTGTTCTTCAGTCTTCACGTGCTCGATGGAGATGTCGCCCTTCAACACATGATCACGAAGAAAATGATGACGAATCTGAATGTGCTTTGTCTTCGAGTGCTGAACTGGGTTGTGTGCAATCTTGATGGCACTCTCATTGTCGCAGAGGAGAGGCACATTCTTCACGTTGACGCCATAGTCCTTGAGTGTTTGCTTCATCCAAAATAGTTGAGCACAGCAAGAGCCAGCAGCAATGTATTCAGCTTCCGTAGTAGACAGTGATACGCAGTTCTGTTTCTTCGAGGACCAACAGACCAAAGATCGTCCAAGGAAATGACAAGTGCCAGAAGTTGACTTGCGGTCCACACGATCACCAGCATAGTCAGAGTCAGAATATCCAATGAGATCAAAAGTAGAGCCCTTGGGGTACCACAATCCTAGTGTTGGTGTGTGAGCTAGATATCGAAGAATATGCTTCACAGTCTTATGGTGTGATTCCTTCGGTGCAGCTTGAAATCGGGCACACATGCAAACACTAAGCATTATATCTGGCCTAGATGCACATAAGTACAATAAAGAACCAATCATGGAGTGGTATACCTTGTGATCGAAGTCAATACCATTTTCATCAGTGCATAGATGGCCATTTGTGGGCATAGGAATTTTGACGCCTTTGCAATCTTGCATGCCGAATTTCCTCAGAACATCTTTGAGGTATTTCTCCTGAGATATGAATATGCCATTGCGCTGTTGACGAATTTGAAGACCTAAGAAGAATTTCAACTCTCCCATCATAGACATTTGATATTCTTCACTCATCATATAGGCAAATTCATCACTATAATGTTGGTCAGTACAGCCAAAGATAATATCATCAACATATATTTGGCACACAAACAGTTCACCATCATAAGATTTAGTAAAGAGAGTAGGGTCGAGTGAACCGGGTGTGAAGCCATTCTTCACGAAGAATTCCTTCAATGTATCATACCACGCCCGAGGGGCTTGCTTGAGGCCATAGAGGGCCTTATTAAGTCTGAAGACTTTGTCAGGATTCTTTGGATCTTCAAAACCTGGGGGTTGAGCAACATATACTTCTTCCTCAAGCTTACCATTGAGGAATGCACTTTTCACATCCATTTGATATAAGATGATATCATGATGGTTAGCATAGGCAAGTAATATGTGAATAGCCTCAAGTCTAGGAACAGGTGCAAAAGTTTCATCGAAATCAATTCCTTCAACCTGTGTGTAGCCTTGAGCTACCAGTCGTGCCTTATTCCTCACCACAAGGCCATTTTCATCTTGCTTGTTGCAGTAGATCCACTTTGTGCCAATGATATTATGCTTGCGAGGATCTGGATGTTTGACCAGTTCCCCGACATTGTTGAGCTCGAACTGATGTAACTCTTCTTGCATAGCCTGAATCCACTCCGGCTCCAAAAATGCTTCATCTACCTTAGTGGGCTCTGTGATAGAGACAAAAGCATAGTGCCCACAAAAGTTAGATAAATGTGAAGCTTTTGAGTGTGTGAGAGGACCTGGTGCTCTAATGTCATTGATGATCTTCTCCACTTGCACTTCTTTTGCAACGCGAGGATGAGCTGGTTGTCGCTGAGGAGTTTGATCAGCATTTTCTTCAGCACCATTTTCTTTAGCATTTTCTTTAGGTGCATTAGCTCGACGTTCTTCATGAACTGGAATGAATTCTTCAGCATATTCTTCAGTAGGAATGACATCCTCAGTTGCCTTGAACTTGATAGAATCCTCAGGTGCTGGTTCATCTAACACAGAAGGTAGGTGCTCTCTTTGCGAGCCATTAGTTTCATCGAACCGCACATCTACAGTGTCAACAATCTTGTGAAGAACAATGTTGAAGACTCTGTAGGTCTGCGAGTCCTTTTCGTAACCAAGCATAAAACCTTCATGTGCTTTCGATGCAAATTTAGAATTGTGGTGAGGATCTCTAATCCAACATTTAGCACCGAAGACTTTGAAATAACTCACATTGGGTTTCTTGTCAGTGAGGAGTTCATAGGCCATCTTCTTGAAGAATTTGTGAAGATATACTCTGTTGATGATCTGGCACGCAGTATCAATTGCATCAATCCAAAAACGATGAGGCGTTTTGTATTCATCAAGCATAGTGCAAGCCATCTCAACAAGAGTTCTGTTCTTGCGCTCCACGACGCCATTTTGCTGAGGAGTATAGGGAGCAGATAACTCATGAGTAATACCAAGTTCATCAAGATAGTCATCAAGACCGGAATTCTTGAACTCAGTTCCATTGTCACTTCTGATGTGCCTGATCTTCACACCAAAGTTGGTTGAAGCCCTTGAGGAAAAACGTTTGAAGACTTCCTGCACTTCATGTTTGTAAGTAACAATGTGTACCCATGTATATCGAGAGTAATCATCAACAATGACAAAACCATATAGAGATGCATCATTAGTGACTGCTGAGTAATGATTAGGTCTGAAGAGGTCCATGTGAGGCAATTCTAATGGACGAGTAGTGGTCATGATAGTCTTCGCTGGATGCTTGGCCTTGGTCATTTTTCCAGCTTCACAGGCTCCGCATAAGTGATCCTTGAGGAATTTGACATTCTCAATGCCAATGACATGCTTCTTCTTCGCAAGCGTGTGCAAATTCCTCATGCCTGCGTGACCAAGTCGTCGATGCCATAGCCAGCCTTCTGAAGCTTTTGCAAGTAGACACACGGCTAGTTGTGGTCCTGTAGAGAAATCAACAATATACAAATCTCCTCTCCTAAAGCCTTCGAAGACTTTGGAATTGTCAGCTTCCATAATCACAACACAACGATACTTGCCAAAGACAACAACCATATCAAGATCACAAAGCATTGAGACTGACATGAGGTTGTATCCTAAGGACTCAACAAGCATGACTTTGTCCATGTGTTTATCCTTAGAGATTGCAACCTTACCAAGACCCAATACCTGACTTTTGCCTTTGTCAGCAAAGATGATATGCTTCAGATGTGACGGTGATAAGGAAGCATCCATCAATAGATTCTTGTCACTAGTCGTGTGATTCGTACATCCACTATCGAGGACCCACTCAGTAGCTTTGGGTTGATCATCCTGCAGATGAATTAGTGTATCTTACAATCTCATATGCTTCATTAGTGAAGAATATGATATGAAGTTCATTAGATGAATTTCATCAATCAGTAAATAGATATAGCAGTATGAGGACGTGTGAAATGAAAGTTCATTTCATCATGATTCGCCTGCGTCCTTTCAGGCAATTTTGTCAGGTCCCCAGCAAATTCCTCAGACGTTAAAGCACGTCTCGAGACCTGACCCTGCAGAAGAGATTAGTTCTTTTTCTTCACCACCCACATCTGAAGGGGTGGCAAAGAGTTCATCACTCTGCGAGCACCATACGAGAATGGTGGCATAGAGGCCAAACCATTTTGTTTCACATAAGAGGGGTTAGGGTAAGCATATGAATAAGCAGAGAAATTCTTCGAGGACTTATGAACATAATGGTTTGAAGAATAATGCACATATTCATAGCCCTTAGCTCTACCCTGCGAAACAGAGTTGTTAGCACGATGATAATCATATGAGGACTTTGATCCTTTTGAGGAATTTGATCCAGGTGAGGAATTTGGTCCGTATGAGGACTTGGATCCATATGAAGAATTTGGTCCATATGAAGAATTTGATCTGGGGTTCCTGTTCTTCACAGGTGGTGTCATGAGGACATTCACCCGAAGACTTTCGAGGAACTTCTTGGGAACCCAGATTTTCTTCATAGGAGAACCATTCCTGTAGTTAGTGCCAACATATCTAGCAAATACTTCACCATTCTGATTTTTGAACAGTTTATAGTTGGAGTCAAATGACTCATCAGAAGAATGAGGAGATTCACATGTAAAGCCAGATAAGTTAGATGGATCAACTGGAGGTCCCTTTGCAGCAACCCATGAGGTTTTGGGGTACTGCTCAGGCTTCCAATATGTTCCCTCAGCATTGAGTTTCCTCTCAAAGGCGATACCCTCTTTCCTAGGGTTTCTGTTGAGGATCTGCTTTTTAAGCACATCACAAAGAGTCTGATGCCCTTTGAGGCTTTTGTACATGCCTGTCATGTACAATTCCTTCAGCCCTGCATCGTCAGTGATACTAGCAATGTCCTCAGATGAGGAATGAGTGATAGCAGAGGCAGGTGAAGAATTTGTATCAGTTGAAGCATTTGAACATTCAGGTGAAGAATTAGCAGATTCACGTTCAATGCACTTTAAGCATGGAGGAACAAATTCTTCCTGAGAAGCGCTGATTTGTTGAGCTAGTAATGAATCGCGCTCCTTCTGAAGATCTTCATAACTCACTCTTAGCTTCTCAAGATCTTGCTTTCTTTGAAGAGATTTGGAAGAAAGCTTCTAGTGATTAGACAAGAGAGTATTATGTTGATCTTGAAGGGCATCAAACTTGGAATGAAGTCTCTGAAGACTTTCAGCCAATGCTTTTGACTGATCCATTTCTTCACCCAACATATCATCACTCTTGTTTAGCATGTTTTGAACTTGTTCCAAAGCCGTTTGTTGTTTAGTGGCAATGCAAACAAGTTTGGTATAACTAGATTCAATATCATCATCAGATCCATCATCATCAGATTCATCGTCACAAAACTCGGATGAGGAGCATTCGGTTACCTCGTAACCCTTTGCCATGAGACATGATGCAGAAGATGATGATTCTGACTCGAGAGTCATCGTTTTGAGAGATTCCTTGAAGTCCTCAAACCAGGGATCATGACGGGTTCGATGACCTTCATAGACATCAGAGATTCGGTTCCAGATAAGCTTCGCATTGCAAAGATGCATAATGCGCCTGAATTCATCTCTGGATAGGCAGGAACAGATGATATCCTTCGCCACGATGTCAAGTCGAGTGTACTTGCGAATATCATCAGCGTCCGCCATCTTGCATAGATCAGTAAGACCAATCTCAGTGACGGTCCACAGCTCACTGTTCATTGCCATGAGGCGCTTCCTCATCATGGCCTTCCACTTGGGATAATCATGACCGTCAAAGATAGGGGATGTCACTTTCTTCATACCTGCGGTCGACATAACTGAAACTGCAGGCGGTTAAACCAAAATCACACAGAACAAGGGAGTACCTTGCTCTGATACCAATTGAAAGTGCGTTATATCGACTAGAGGGGGGTGAATAGGCGATTTTTATGAATTCTTCACTGAGGAATTTGCCGGTGAGGAAATTCCTTGGCGAAGAACTACTTGCAGCGGAATAAGTACTCAGAAGTAAGCATAACAGAATACAAGCATGGTCATCATGATGAAATGAATACTAGCATAGAGTACAGAAAGCGTAATCACAGGATAACACAAGATGAAGACAAACAGACTGAAGAAATTGAACTGAGGAAATTGAGGAAGTCTTCAGTCAAAGTCTTCAAGCACAGATATGAACGAACACTCAACACAGTAATGAGGAAATGAATGGGTTGAGGAAATAGAACCAGTTTGGTTGGTGAAGACAATGATTTGGTAGACCAGTTCCAACTGCTGTCTCAGTTGTACGTCTGGTTGGAGCGGCTGAGTATTTAAACTCGAGGACACACAGTCCCGGACACCCAGTCGCCGAGCACGCAGCTCAGGACACCCAGTCCTCACCATATTCTCCTTGAACTAAGGTCACATAGACCTCGTCCAATCACTCGTGGTAAGTCTTCAGGCGACTTCCAAACCTTCACAGACTTGGTCACTCGGCGATCCACAATTCCTCTTGGATGCTCTAGACCATGACGCCTAACCGTATGGAAGAAGCACAGTCTTCAAAGGTAACAAGTGTCGGATCCATGCAGGATCAATTTCTTCAGTGATGCTCAATCACTTTGAGTTTGTGGGGGTTTGGTTTTGGGTTTTCCTCACTCGATGATTTTCGCTCAAAGTCCTCGGAGGATGGGTTTCTCTCAAATGACAAGTGTCAAGTTCTCTCGGAGCAGCCAACCAGCTAGTGGTTGTAGGGGGCGGCTATTTATAGCCTAGGGAGCAGCCCGACATGATAAGACATAAATGCCCTTCAATGATATGACCATTAGGTGGATAAGATATTTTGGGTCAGCTGGCGCGCAACACAGCAACGGTCGGAAATTTGACTCTCAAATTCCTCAGGGCTATCATGTTCCTCACTGTGTAGGCAATTCGCACTGGCGAATTCCTAACTCATCAGTCAGAACAGATTCATCAGCGGCCAGAAGAACTTCGTCTCTGTCACTGAAGAAAGTGACTGAACTGTATGAGATTTCCAAAGGCTTCACTCGAAGGGATTGGTAGGTGTAGGATTTTGAGTTGAGCATCACATGGGAATTTTTCCTTAGTATTTCCTCGACCCCCTTTAACAGTACAGTGTTTCCTATGACTCAAGAAAGAGAAAATGAAACTACAAAAACAAAAGTCTTCATGCTTCATGTTCCTCAAATGAATACCAAGTCTTCAAGGTCACACCAATTTCTTCACTTTCAAAGTCTTCAGAAAGTCTTCAGAATATCAAAGTCTTCAGTCGAAGAACTTCATTTTTAGGGGTCGACTTTCTTTGTAAATACCAAACTCCTCATAGACTTATAGACCTATGTACACTCACAAACGCATTAGTCCCTTAACCTATAAGTCTTCAATACACCAAAATCACTAAGGGGCACTAGATGCACTTACAGTGCCACAAATAAGTTGCACTATCATTATTAACTTTGCATCTTTTGGCATCAATATTATGAATATGTGTATCACTACGATCGAGATCCAACAAACAATTTTCATTGGGTGTATAACCATTGAAGGTCTTATTCATGTAAACAGAATAACAATTATTCTTTTACTTCAAATGAATAACCGTATCGCAATAAACATGATCAAATCATATTCATGCTCAACGCAAACGCCAAATAACATTTATTTAGGTTTAACACACTTATCCCGAAAGTATAGGGAGTGTACGATGATGATCATATCAATCTTGGAACTACTTCCAACACTCATCGTCACTTCCCCTTCAACTAGTCTCTGTTTATTCTGTAACTCCTGTTTCGAGTTACTAATCTTAGCAACCGAACAAGTATCAAATACTCAGGGGCTACTATAAACACTAGTAAGGCACACATCAATAACTTGTATATCAAATATACCCTTGTTCACTTTGTCATCCTTCTTATCCACCAAATATTCAGGGCATTTCCGCTTCCAGTGACCATTTCCTTTGCAGTATAAGCACTCAATTTCAAGCTTTGGTCCAGCTTTGGTCTTCTTCACGGGAGTGACAACTTGTTTGCCATTCTACTTGAAGTTTCCCTTTCTTTCCCTTTGCACTTTTCTTGAAACTAGTGGTCTTGTCAATCATCAACACTTGATGCTCTTTCTTGATTTCTACCTTCGTCGATTTCAACATCACGAAGAGCTCGGGAATCGTTTTCGTCATCCCTTGCATACTATAGTTCATCACGAAGTTCTAATAACTTAGTGATGGTGACTAGAGAATTCTGTCAATCACTATCTTATCTGGAAGATTAACTCCCACTTGATTCAAGCGATTGAAGTACCCAGACAATCTGAGCACATGCTCACTAGTTGAGTGATTCTCCTCCATCTTTTAGCTATAGAACTTGTTGGAGACTTCATATCTCTCAACTCGGGTATTTGCTTGAAATATTAACTTCAATTCCTGGAACATCTCATATGGTCCATGACGTTCAAAACATCTTTGAAGTCCTGATTCTAAGCCGTTAAGCATGGTGCACTAAACTATCAAGTAGTCATCATATTGAGTTAGCCAAACGTTCATAACGTCTGCATCTGCTCCTGCAATAGGTTTGCCACCTAGTGGTGCATCAAGGACATAATTCTTCTGTGCAACAATAAGGATAAACCTCAGATCACGGATCCAATCCGCATCATTGCTACTAACATCTTTCAACACAGTTTTCTCTAGGAACATATCAAAATAAACATATGAAAGCAACAACGCGAGCTATTGATCTACAACATAATTTGCAAAATACTACCAGGACTAAGTTCATGATAAATTGAAGTTCAATTAATCATATTACTTAAGAACTCCCACTTAGATATACATCCCTCTAATCCTCTAAGTGATTACGTGATCCATATCAACTACACCATGTCCGGTCATCACGTGAGATGGAGTAGTTTCAACGGTGAACATCAATATGTTGATCATATCTACTATATGATTCACGCTCGACCTTTCGGTCTCCGTGTTGCGAGGACATATCTGTTATATGCTAGGCTCGTCAAGTTTAACCCGAGTATTCCGCGTGTGCAACTGATTTGCACCCGTTGTATCTGAACGTAGAGCCTATCACACCCGATCATCACGTGGTGTCTCAGCACGAAGAACTTTCGCAACGGTGCATACTCAGGGAGAACACTTCTTGATAATTTTTAGTGAGAGATCGTCTTAAAATGCTACCGTCAATCAAAGCAAGATAAGATGCATAAAGGATAAACATCACACGCAATCAATATAAGTGATATGATATGGTCATCATCATCTTGTGCTTGTGATCTCCATCTCCGAAGCACCGTCGTGATCACCATCGTCACCGGCGCGACACCTTGATCTCCATCGTAGCATCGTTGTCGTTACACCATCTATTGCTTCTACGACTATCGCTACCGCTTAGTGATAAAGTAAAGCAATTACAGGGCGTTTGCATTTCATACAATAAAGCGACAACCATATGGCTCCTGCCAGTTGCCGATAACTTCGGTTACAAAACATGATCATCTCATACAATAAAATATAGCATCACGTCTTGACCATATCACATCACAACATGCCCTGCAAAAACAAGTTAGACGTCCTCTACTTTGTTGTTGCAAATTTTACGTGGCTGCTACGGGCTTTAGCAAGAACCGTTCTTACCTACGCATCAAAACCACAACGATAGTTCGTCAAGTTAGTGCTGTTTTAACCTTCGCAAGGACCGGGCGTAGCCACACTCGGTTCAACTAAAGAAGGAGAAACAGACACCCGCTAGTCACCTGTGTGCAAAGCACGGCGGTAAAACCAGTCTCGCGTAAGCGTACGCGTAATGTCGGTCCGGGCCGCTTCATCCAACAATACCGCTGAACCAAAGTATGACATGCTGGTAAGCAGTATGACTATTATCGCCCACAACTCACTTGTGTTCTACTCGTGCATATAACATCAACGCATAAAACCTAGGCTCGGATGCCACTATTGGGGAATGTAGTAATTTCAAAAAAATTCCTACGCACACGCAAGATCATGGTGACGCATAGCAACGAGAGAGGAGTGTATCTTCATACCCTTGAAGATCGCTAAGCGGAAGCGTTTATCAACACGGTTGATGTAGTCGTACATCTTCACGATCCGACCGATCCAAGTACCGAACGCACGGCACCTCCGAGTTCTGCACACGTTCAGCTCGATGACGTCCTCGCCTTCTCGATCCATCAAGACGGGCGAAGTAGTAGATGAGTTCCGGTAGCACGACAGCGTGGTGACGGTGTTGGTGAAGAACAATCTCCGCAGGGCTTCGCCTAAGCACTACAGAAACTATGACGGAGGATAAACTAGAGGGGACGGGGTTGCCGGCACACGGCTTGGTGTTTCTTGATGTGTCTTTGGTGCTATCCCTGCCCTTCTATTTATATGTTGAGCCTTGGGTCGAAACTTGGAGTAAAAGCCCCCACAAAGTCGGTTTCACCCGAAAGGCAAGAGTCCTTCTCGGACTCCAGGGCCAGACGTCAGGGTTCCTGGCGTCTGGACCCAGACGCCAGGGACCCTGGCGTCTGGCCCCTGGACTCCGCAAAACTTCCTTTTGCGCTTTCCAAAAACCTTGTGGGCTTTCCCCTTTGGCCCAAATAACGTGTTCTCGTACCCAAACATTTCGGGAAACATCCGGAACCCCTTTCGGTGAATTCCAGAACCCTTCCGGAGATCAAACACTATTATCCCATATATCAAACTTTATCTCCGGACCATTCCAGAGTTCCTCGTCATGTCCATGATCTCATCCGGGACTCCGAACAACATTCGGTTACCAACATGCATAACTCATATAATACTATATCGTCAACGAAACGTTAAGCATGCAGACCCTACGGGTTCGAGAACTATGTAGACATGACCGAGACACGTTTCCGGTCAATAACCAATAGCGGGACCTGGATGCCCATATTGGCTCCCACATATTCTACGAAGATCTTTATCGGTCAAACCGCATAACAACATACGTTGTTCCCTTTGTCATCCGTATGTTACTTGCCCGAGATTCGATCATCGGTATCCAATACCTAGTTCAAACTTGTTACTGGCAAGTCTCTTTACTCGTTACGTAATGCATCATTCCGTAACTAACTCATTAGCTACATTGCTTGCAAGGCTTATAGTGATGTGCATTACCGAGAGGGCCCAGAGATACCTCCCCGACAATCGGAGTGACAAATCCTAATCTCGAAATACGCCAACCCAACATGTACCTTTGGAGACACCTGTAGAGCTCCTTTATAATCACCCAGTTACGTTGTGACGTTTGGTAGCACACAAAGTGTTCCTCTGGTAAACGGGAGTTGCATAATCTCATAGTCATAGGAACATGTATAAGTCATGAAGAAAGCAATAGCAATATACTAAACGATTGTGTGCTAAGCTAACGGAATGGGTCATGTCAATCACATCATTCTCCTAATGATGTGATCCCGTTAATCAAATGACAACACATGTCTATGGTTAGGAAACATAACCATCTTTGATCAATAAGCTAGTCAAGTAGAGGCATACTAGTGACACTCTGTTTGTCTATGTATTCACACATGTATTATGTTTCCGGTTAATACAATTCTAGCATGAATAATAAACATTTATCGTGATATAAGGAAATAAATAATAACTTTATTATTGCCTCTAGGGCATATTTCCTTCATAATTACCATATATGTGAATTATGCAATGCCATCTTGTTGCAAGACGTTATATATGTGAATTGTGCAATCTTATCTTGTTGCAAGGCATTATGTATGTGAATTATGCAATGCCATGTTGTTTAGGCAAGCGTCATATATGTGAATTATATCATGCTGTCCTTTTTTGTATTTCTCATTGCTTTTGTCGACAATGTTTGTATATTCAACTGCTCTTCCTGTGCATCATCCATTTGAATTGGTGATGGAGAAATCTGAAGTGAAAACAAGGTCTTCAGAGCAGACAATGCTACCTGCTGAAGCAGATATCTTGCTGGTTACAGATAGCTCTTCAGAGGAGGATTCAGAGGCAGATAACCAGTCCTATTATCCTCCTGAGGTGTATGCTCAAACTTGGCAGGGTTATATTACTCATATAATGCATATGTTGTATTCCAATGCTTAGTTTTTACATCATATACACAATATTGAATGACATCTCCTTAGTTGACACATCATATATGCGATTGCCCTCTGCTCACTTCCTTAGTATATAAATCATATATTTGAATTATGTCATGCCATGATGTTTACATAGACAACATGTATCTGAATTATGGCATGCCAACCCATTTTCTAAAGACATAATATAGTTATATCATCTCATCCTGTTTACATAGTCATCGTATTTTAAATTATGTCATTCTATCCGAGAATTATATCATGCCATCATGTTTCCATCGACGGCATGTTTGTGATTTATGGCATGCCAACCACTTTAATAGACACATCGTATAGTTATATCATGTCATCCTGTTTACATAGTCATCATATTTTGAAGTATGTCATTCTATCCTGTTTAGTTAGCCATCATACATGTGAAATTGTGTCATGCTATCCTATTTAATTAGCCATCATATATGTGAAATTATGTCCTGCTATTCTGTTTGCTTAGACAACATAAATGTGAATTATTTCATGCCTTGTTTTCTTCCCTACTATCCATTGCACCTGTCTATCTACAATGTCTGTACATTCAATTACTTTTCTTGTTTATCAGCCATTCCAATTGGAGGGAGTGATGGCAGTATCTGTGGGAGTAAAAACACGGTCTTCAGAAAAGATCGTGCTTCCTGTCGATGCAGATAGAACCACGGTTGTACTTGCCCAAGAACCAGCCCCACCACACATAACCCACACTCATGCAGATTGTACCCCTACCCAGTTGGACAGAGAACTAGATACACCCCTTCTAACCCCAACCCCAGCAGATAGACACCCAGTTCCCGTTGACACAACACCGTATCCACCATAGAGCACCCAAACATGAGCAGTTAGTAAGGCAACTGCAGTGCCCAAATCACGAGGACCACCACTCCGAACCCGAAGTCAACGCTTAAAGCAGAAGAAGAATCGTTCTCAGGTCAGGTTTCGTAGCTATGGTTCATACTACTTTGCTCTTGCATCACTGTATTTACTAATACCAACTAATTTCAAATTTGAAGGATGCAATTGAAACTCCAATGGTGCAACAGGTATGTTTTAAACCTGTTTCTTCAACATGTTTGGTTGTTTGCTGTTGTAGCTTGCTCTATGTTGATTTCAGTTTCAATTGAATAAACAGTTATGTTCTCATGCCATGCACATTACAAGTGTTGTTATTGTTGTGTAGTTTCCCACACTTATATTCTGTCTATGCTGCTTTGTCTTAAATAGATATGATTCGAACTGTATCTATCTTGATTTGGCAACATAAACTAGAATGATATAGACCATACAGTGACCATACTACATAGATATATGTTTGTTTCATGATGTTATCCTGTCCACCTTACTACTGAACTGGTTTACCAAAATGAGTTTCATATACTACATTGTAAACCTGAGATGTGTTTGTTTGTTTCTCTTCTAGAACGCGGATAAAATATTGGAGAAGAGTACCCTGTTATGCAATGGTAAAGGAAGTAATGCAGATAAGGTTCAAGATAGTGAGACATCCCTGTTGGTCTCCAAGAAAGCTGATAAAAACTATATTGAAGACACTGAGACAACCCCAAAGTCCTGCCTTGATGTAGTGTTCGAGTTACTGGCTACCACTGCTGGCACCAACTCTTCGAACTCGTTGCCTGAATCAGTTCGGCTTCTTGAGACTCAATTTCTAGTTGAAAGACATCGATCAAATGTTATGCGACAGGAAGCCGAAGGACTGAGGAAGTCCCTGCAGAATTCAGATGCATACTTTCTGGTGCAACATCAAGCGCTGGAGGACTTAAGTGCCAAACAAGAGAAAGTTAATAAGCTTGCTAAGCATCTTGCCAGCATTATGGGTACCCATGATATTGTTTCTTGAGCTCTTCTGAAGTGGTTTCAGTTCTGGACTTGTTTTGCTGCGGCGTTTATATGCTGCTATGTTCCCTGTATTTGCACTAGTGGCGAACTTTGATGCCGAGTGGATATAATATGTGTAATAGCCGTGATAGCCTAGTGTAAGTTGCTTGCTTATTTATTTCCTTGTTGTCTTGTTTATTTGTTTGCTTGTAGTCAGTGCAGTTCTTTTTCTGCGGTTTGCTAGTGGCTGCAATGACCTATTTTTTAAAACTAGGCCACAATAACCATGTGCTAATATTTACTGTAGTGACACTGGGCCTCCTACGGGTCGTAGAAACACTGGGCCTTCTACGGGCCGTATAAACAGTGGGCCTTCTACGGGCCATAGAAACAGTGGGCCTTCTACGGGCCGTAGAAACAATGGGCCTTCTACGAGCCGTAGAAACAATGGGCCTTCTATGGGCCGTATCATCAATGGGCCTTATACGGGTCGTATGATCGATTGGCCAAACATGGGCCAAACAGACCGCATTCTGGCCGTAAACGGGCTAGAGTTGGAATCGTCCGTTCATGGGCCAACCATAATGGGCCATCGTTAATAGGCCGTATTTGATGACGCTATGAAAACGGCACAACGTATTAACGGACCACAAACGGGCCAACTGTAACCACGGGCTGAATTTGGCCCACAAGCAGAAAATGACAGTAACGGTCCATAAGTAAACGAATCCTGGAAATGAGCCCAAGAATAAATGGGCTCTGAGAAGGCCGAAAGATAACATGGGCTGGAAACGGCCCAACGGGCCGTTAATGGGTATAAAGTGATACACTGTTCTTTACGGGCCAGTTTCACCACTGGCCGTTAATGGGTGTAAAGTGATACACTGTTCATTACGGGCTAGTTTCACCACGGGCCGTTAATAGGCCAAGAGTTACATAGGGCCTCATATGGGCCGAAAGACGTCATGGGCCATACATGGGCCAGAAGTGAAAATGGGCTGGAATCATATTGGATGGCCCAGATGACGCTACTGGGCCTAATTCGAATAGGGCGTAACGGGCCTTGGGTTAGCGGGCTGTAAATGGGCTATATGCAAATAGGCCATTAACAGGCTTTCCATGGGCTGGCCCGCCACCTTTTGACCAAGTCAAATGGACTGGCCTTTTCACGGGAATGGGCCTCTGTTGGGCCGTGCCACGTGTCGACGTATCATAGGCGCCTTCTGTCCAATGAGTGGATGACATCTGTCCCAGCGATGAGCCGACACGTGTTTCCTCCAGCCAATGATGATTTTACACGTGGAAAATCCCCATTGGTCGGGGTGTTAACGGGTTATCGGATCCTAAACCTGACCCGATAGCTTAACGGCGTTCCGTTACGGTGGATGCCACGTGTCGGTCACCCTTGACGAAAGCACTTCTGTGACGCCCGATTTATCGTCATGGAAGTGGACACTTCCATGATGATGATTTTGGTAATGTCATGGAACACTTCTACGACAGCACAGGTATGACTATCTTGATTTTGTCATAAAATCGTCATGAATGTACATGCATGACAGAAAACGCGACCTACTGTGACAAACACGTATCATCACGAAAGTGTATTTTTTGTAGTGGGAAGAACTGGATAGAGATACTCGCGTGGGTGGTGGGGATAAGATTTCTGTGGTGAGCGGTGGTCAAGCGGTTGCGTGGGTCCACGTGTGTGCACGTTGCGCAGCGAGGGAACCGACCCAGTTTCAGCCGGTGCGCCAAAGCTAAACGTTTTCCATGTATAAATATTGCAGAAATGTTGTTTGATAACCATCCAAGAAATGTTAGGGAGCCAGAAGAGGGTGCTATTCTGAAGTACGTGCACGGCGATTCCCCTCGCGTTGCCCCTGTCCTGGGCGACTCGGGGGCTCTCCAACCCTAGGCGCCGCCGCCACCCTCTCCTCCTCCCGTCCTCTCACTGCCGCCAGGTGACACCGCCGGGTGAAACCCGCGTGGCAGACGGCGGCGGCGTGGGGCTCTCTCTCCCGTCTTCCCTTCCTCCGCGGGCAGCGGATCTAGGCGACGGGCGGCGGCAACCTGCAGCGCTCGCGGTCGGGCGCGAGGTGGCAGACCTCGGCGAGCGGTGGCGAAGCACGGGGCATGCGGTGGCGTTCCAGCGTGCGCACGGTGGCGGGCCTCGGTAGGTGGTGGTGAGCGCTGGGCTCGTGGCACCGCTCCAGCGTGTGCGGGCGGCGGTGGCTCCGGTGTGCGGTCGACAGCGTCGCGGGTGGAGGGGTGGTAGCCCGTGGTGGCCGTTGCGTGCGGGGGTCGGGCATCTCCTTCTCTGACCTGGCTCGGCTTGGTTTGGGGGCTTCACAGCGCTCCTTCCCCTCGGCAGCTTGGTGCAGGGGTGTGTGCCCGGCGGCTCTGACGCTTGGAGCTCGCCGGGCGGCGAGGGATGGGTAGTGGTCCGGTGTGACTGCTGCTCCGGCCATGGATGGCTCCATGGCAGCTTGGCAAGTCAGCGGCGGAGGCGCGTCCGCAGTCGGCTTGTATCGCCTCCGGCCCTCTCCTTGTAGTCTGGTCGCTTATCTCGTCGATGGGCTGGCCGGCACCTAGCTGCGGTCCATCGCTCACCTCGCACCCGGTGCGGCAGGATCGAGCTTGTCTCGCACACGGTGCAGCAGGACCGAGCCCGTCTCATGCACGGTGCAGCAGGACGACCTCATCTCGTGCACGGTGCTGCTAGACTGAGCTTTGTCTCGTGCCCGGTGCTGCTGGACGGGTCGATGGAAGCCAGTGGGGGCCGCCCATGGGTGCGAAAGGTCGGGCCTTTCCACTCGGCGTGTTGGTTGGGGTAGCGGCGGGTCTCGGGTGAGGTGGTGTCTAGGTCTTGGATGCCGGGGCGGCGGCCCTGGTGGTGGTAGCGCGGTGCTCTTGGGCAGAGGTCGTGGCTTGGTGCTGCCCGGTGGCCATGGTCGTGTGGGCGGCATGGTGGCCGGGGTGTGGCGTTCGGGGGCGGTGAGTGTTGGCCGGGATGAAAACTCGTTCTATCTTCGGACAGACCGGCGGTGGCGAAACTCGTTTCCTTCTTGAAGGCATCGTCGCGGCTCTCACTGCCCGGCGTGCGGCTCCAGAGGAAACTCTGATCCTCGGATTGAGCGGTGGCGGCACTCCGTTGTCATATCATTCCTGAAGGCGCCGTCTTGGAGCCCACGGTTCTTCGTATGCAGATTCATCTCTTCTTGGTGGTAGTGCTAGGAGGGTGTTGCTGCGCTCAGCGCCTGCATATCCTACCTTGGATGTGTGCGTGTGTGGTGGTGGCGTGTGTTTGACCGGGTGATGTTGATCTATGCTTTATATATAAAGCGGGGCGTAAGCCTTTTTCGGTAAGAACCATCCAACATTTGTCCAGGAAGGGTGTTCTATAAACTGAAGCTACGTGCACTAGTATAAAAGGGGCCAATGGTCCAGACCGGTCCAGCCCATTAGTCCCGGTTCAATCCAGAACCGGGACCAATGGGTGCATTGGACCCGGCTCGTGAGCCCCAGGGGCCGGCCGGGCCATGTGGGCCATTGGTCCCGGTTCGTCTGGACCTATTGGTCCCGGTTGGTGGGACGAACCGGGACCAATGGCCCTCGTTCCTGGCCCACCACCATTGGTCCCGGTTTGTGGCTCGAACCGGGACCAAAGGCTTCCCTTTAGTCCCGGTTCATGCCACCAACCGGGACTAAAAGGTTGGTCCTCGTCGCGGCCAGAGTTTAGTCCCACCTCGCCAACCAAAGGGGAATCGGACCGGTTTATAAGCCCCTCCCTCTCTGCCTTATTGAGCTCCTCTGAAAATGAAAATAGTTGCCCTTATATAGGGAATTTAGCCTAAATTCATACGAATTTCTCTTGAAATTTGTTATGAATTTAAGTTGAATTTTCTCTATAAGCACATCTATGCTCATTTCTGAGTAGTTTTTTATATAGTTTTTTTTCTTTTCTGCTATATTTATTTTTTTTCTTTTTATTTCTCAGTTGTAATAAGTCATTACAAATAAGCATCTATGCTCATTTTTTAGTAAAGTTAATCATAACTATTTTTCTTCTATTTATTTTTGAATTGTAATAAGTCATTAAAAGCATATATGCTCATTTTTTAGTAAAGTTAATCACAACTATTTTTTTTCTTTTTATTTCTGAGTTGTAATAAGTCATTAAAAATAAGCATCTATGCTCCTTTTTTAGTACAGTTAATCACAACTATTTTTTCTTCTATTCATTTCTAAGTAGTTTTTTATATAGTTTTTTTTTCTTTTCTGCTATATATTTTTTTATTTCTGAGTGTAATAAGCCATTAAAAATAAGCATATATGCTCCTTTTTTAGTACAGTTAATCACAACTATTTTTTGCTTCTATTCATTTCTGAGTAGTTTTCTATATAGTTTTTTCTTTTCTGCTATATTTATTTTTTTCTTTTTATTTCTAAGTTGTAATAAGTCATTAAAAATAAGCATCTATGCTCATATTTTAGTACAGTTAATCACAACTATTTTTTCTTCTATTCATTTCTGAGTAATTTTTTATATAGTTTTTTTTTCTTTTCTGCTATATTTATTTTTTAATTTTTATTTCTGAGTTGTAATAAGTCATTAAAAATAAGCATATATGCTCCTTTTTTTAGTACAGTTAATCACAACTATTAAAAATAAGTCATTAAAAATAAAAAAGAGGCACAATGCTCGTTAATTTGCTTCAAGCCTTTCGGAATAGTGTTAACTGCACTGCACATAGATCTATGCAGTCTACCGTATTCCTCAAGCCTTGAAGCTAACCAACGTGCAGGAGCATTGAGCCTCTTCGTCATCGTCTCTGCACTCAGGGCTTATAAACAGCTACGAGTGCCTCTCGCTTGGCGAGGTGGGACTAAAAAAATAGCTGCAGGAAGAATCAACAAAAAAACAGCTGCAGAAAATAAAAAAGTAGTTAGACGGGTCCATTGGTATCGGTTCATGGTACCAACCGGTACCAATGCCACTCTTTGGTCCCGCTTCATGGCACCAACCGGGACGAATGCAGCTCTTTAGTCCCGGTTGGAGCCACCAACCGGGACCAAAGGCCTCCGTTTCCCGCCCTTTGGGCTGCTGAAAACAGGCCTTTGGTCCCGGTTGGTGGCACCAACCGGGACTAAAGGGGGCATTAGTCCCGGTTTGTGCCACGAACCGGGACCAAAGCCTTTGCTATATATACAGCACTTAGTGCGACTTCGATCGCTCCTGCTCCACTCCCGTCGCCGCGCGTCTCCCTCCACCTCGTCGTCGCAGCCCCGCCCCGACGCTGTCGCCGCACCGCCCCGACGCCGTCGCCGCCACGCCCCGACGCCGTCGCCGCCCCGCGCCGCCCCGCCCAGCCCCGCCCCGTGCGCCGTCGCCGCCCGCGCGCCCTGCCCAGCCCGCCCGCGCCGCCCCGATTGACGTCGCCGCCCCGGCCCGCGCCGCCTCGACGCCGTCGCCGCCCCGCTCCGCACCTCGCCGTCGCCGTCGCCGTCGCCAGCCGTACGTGAGCATTTTTTTTATTTTTGTTTGATTTTTTTGTAGTTCATAGATTTTTTTTGTTAGATTTGATGTGTAGTAATTTAGATATGTAGTTCATAGATTTTTTTGTTAGATTAGACTTTTTTGTTAGATTACATGTGTAGTAATTAATTTGTTCATATTATGTTAGATTTTTTTGCTAGATTAATTAAATTTTTTTGTTAGATTAGATGTGTAGTAATTAATTTGTTCATATTATGTTAGATTTTTTTTCTGTTAATAGATTTTTTTTGGTAATATTATTATTGAATATGCATGTTTGGTGATATTATTGTTAATAGATTTTTTTGGTGATATTTAGATTGTGTAATTAATTTTGTTCATAGAATTTTAATGATTTTTTTGTTCATAGTATTTAGAAAAAGGAAAAAAATAAGAAGTAGTTTATATATAGTTGAACTAGCTAGTTGATTTAATAAACTAATTTATTTTACTATATATAGAAGTAGTTTGTTCTTAGTAAGTACTACTTATTTATATTTATAATAAGTGCTTAGTAGTTGAACTAGATAGTTGATTTAATTAATAAAACGAGAACGGACGTTTGGTGGCCGAGCTGCCTGCAGGCCGGAATCTCGCGCCGTGCAGTATAGCGCCGCGATGTGTGCGCGCCTATTGTCTCGCCGGTATACGGTAGCTAGTAAATGCAAATACATGCGTGCCGTGGGCTGATGTGCTAGCGTTGTACGTGGGCCTCCTGTGCGCGCTGATACGCAAGCACGTCATGTGCTGCTGCTGATTTGAAAATAGCACATGACGTCCATGCACCAGGCGATGGAGGAGCTGCACGCGAGTATGTCTTCGTCCTGGCGCTGCTCTGGCCCACAGGCCCTGTCATCGGTGGCGGCTGCAGCTCAGGTGCGTTTTCGCGGGGGACGGCGCTTTGTCGGAGACAGCGTCCCGTCGGTGTTTTGTTCTTCCAGGGCTCGAGCTTGTCTTCTCGGACGGGATCGACGGGCCATCGGCGTACATTCCTGCCGCTCATCTTGGGCGGTGAGGTTAGGTTTGGCCTGGCCGGTGCGTGCGGCGGCGGGCTTGGTGTGCTCGGGCTTGGTGCGCATCGGCGTAGATTCCTGCCGCTCATCTTGGGCGGCACAACCATGCACTCTCAGTTAACTATATGGAAAAGCTGCATTGAAAATCGTGCCAACACATAGATATATCAGAGGAGAGTTATCAGAAATAGAGAACCAAACTGGTAAGAATACAAAGTTTATGTGTTTGTCACATGGCGAGCAATTTATCTTGTCATGAATCATGTCGTAAATGTCAACAAAAACGATAGGTAAAACCACGGTAATGATATGTCCCCACATGCAAGGTGGTGTTGTGCTGGCTCAAAACCTACCTATTGAGATACATGCATCAAAAATTTACACGAGGGCTATGTTTGGAAAAAAATTGGCGAGGTGCTATATGAGGGTGGGTCATATGTTCTGATTGAAGTTGTGCCTCGCCGTGAGTACATAGCTAGGCATGTGAAGAAATATTCCGGGGACAAATGGTGTAAAAATGAATTCCTCATCTAGGTTAATGAGCATGCTAACGAATTCAATTGTGAATACGGAATGTTTGAACATTTCGGCATGGTGTGCAGTCATGCACTGAAGGTGTTTTCCCCTTTTCTTCTGTTGTTCTGTTGTACATGCAAAACAATTTTTTGTTGTCTAGAACCAACAAAAGAGAGGAGATTTTGACACTGATCTTTTTTTTTGTTCCCAGGTGATGATCCAGCTTGGTCTGCAGGAGGTCCCAGACAGACACGTGCTGAAGTGTTGGACAAGGGGTGCAAGGGATATACTCCCTCTAGAGTTTCTGCGTTACCATAAGGACCAAGGTCCTCTGAAGTACTCCTCGTGACGACATAACAATCTGCATCTGCTTTGCCTTTAGATTGTTAGGCTAGGTGACAGCAACGTGGATACATATACTCTTGCAATGGAGAAACTAAGGAATGTGAAAACTTTGCTACAGCCAGTGGCTGCTATACGCGATGGTATGGAGTTATCAGACATAGGGATGGCAGGTGATTCTGCAGGTTCAGCTACAGTACACAAGCAACATTTTGGTCCACTGAATCAGGTGCAAAAATGCCTCGCAATGTTCAGATAGCTTTGGTGCGCCATCAAAGAAGAGACCAGCGGGGCGCCCTACGACAAGCCGCGACAAAGCACCATACGAACAGCCAGCTAAAAGGAGTAGGTTCTGTTTAATCTGTCGAGGCAAGGGCAGAAGAGCACTACATGTCCGCAGCGGGGGATCTTCCAAAGACGCAGAGGAAGTTGCCGCGCTGCTCCAGGTGCAGCCTGACGGGCCACAGAAAGAACACCCGCACCAACACACCATACCCAAGGTAGATTTTTACGGCTGATTTTATTTGGTTTTTATGCTTGGAATATGATAGCTTAGGCAATTGTGCTTTGTGTGGATGCCGGACTGCTAGTAATACTATTTCACCTTTTAGGTGAATCTCTATTATCTGTAGTATCGTTTGTTGTCAGAGAATTAGTCGAGAGATGATGTGTTTTCAGTGTGAAAGACTCTTGTTTTGGTCCTTTACATTCTGTCAGTGAATGAATTGTGTTGCTTTGTGTATCACTTAAAAATGCAGGCCTCCCAAAAAAAACCACCTTAAAACTGTAGCTTTTTCTTTTTGATTAAAATTCACTTAATGTGTACTCCCTCCGTTCCGAATTACTTGTCTTGGATTTGTCTAGATACAGATGTATCTAGACTCATTTTAGTGTTAGATACATCCGTATCTGGATAAATCTAAGACAAGTAATTTAGAACGGAGGGAGTAGTTTTCTGTTTCACACAGAAAAATGCGCACCAAAAAAATGGCATAAAATACGTGTGGGATATCCTGGTTTTGAGGAGTTGACGGAGTCAAATCCGGTGCCGTGTACATGAGTGTGCCGTGATGCACGCGTGCCCCGCGACGTGCACCTGGTCTGCACTCCTGTGCCTGCTAGTGTACGTGAGCCCGCACTGATTATTCAATACCAAATACGGGCGCTGTCCAGCTGACTCTTCTATGAATACACTCAATATACGGTAGCTCATACACGCCTGGCACTGATCGTGACGACCACTGACGGGGGTGATTCCGGCCTGCAGGTAGCTCGGCCACCAAAGGCCATTTTCGTAATAAAACTACTTTTATTTAACTATATATAGAAGTAGTTCCCGCGTCGACGTCGGCGATGCCTATCCCGCATCCTCGTCGTCGTCGACTCGGCGGTGGAGGCCTGCTTGATTAGGGCCATGTTCGGGACTGGGCTCCGCCGGACTGGTATTGGGAGGTGCTACCTTCCGAGGGACGTAGGTTGGTGAGGAGGCAGCCCGTTGTTGACCCGATCCTTGTTTGGTGGCGGTTGCGTGGGCCAGTGACGGTGGTGAGGCATCCGGACACCGCGGAGGTGGTACGTCACCGTGTGAGCGAGGAGGATGAGCACGTCCATCGGTACATGGTTGCATTGGAGGGGAGGTTCGACAATACCTGGCAGATTCTTCAGGGATCTACTGGAGCTATGATCCTGTGATGATTCCTTATCTTTGGGTGTCCACCGCCCGCGTCGATACCCGTCGGGCGCTACGGTTCTAGTTATATTAGTGATAATATTCGACGATGTACGGACACCAAGAGATGATGTACTTTTGCTTATAATTATTGAATGCATGCTAATTTGAATACTATACTTTATTTTATGATTTGGTTTTGCTTATTTTATGATTTGGTTTTGCTTATTGAATGCTCATATTGGATAAGTTCTCCTTCATTCCCGTGTGCTAGACAATTTGGTATAATAATGCATTCGGGAATGAAAGGAGGCCTACGTACATCGATCATCGATAGTCTATCCGTGATTAATAATAATAATCTAGTTTAATATTTGAATTATGAACGTAGGCCGGAAATGTCGTACTCATCGGATGACGAAAACCGCCCGGGGGAGTGCGACTGGTGCCACGACGACCGAGGTATCTGCGACAGGTTCATTGAGCTGGACGAAGATTGGCGCTTCAGCATTAAGCTCGAGGAGACCTGCGATGTTCATACGGTACACAACGACGACAATAGTTTTTTTCGTAATTAAGCACGACTTCAACTATTTTAACGTGTATTTTTCATCTTTTCCAATTCGACTAGCTTATCCCATGCTTTGCAAGACGCTATGTCTTGGAGATGATGGGTTTTGAAGACCATGAAAGTTTCGAAACCAAAAAAATTATCCTAAGTACCCATCATGGTGTGGATTTTCAAGTAAAGCTGTACAATGCTCAGAGTGTAACCCATTTTGGTTGCAAAAATTGGGAAGCACTTTGCAAGATGTATGGTCTTGATGAGGATATGCTTGTCACCATGGATCTTGGTGATCCTACAATCGAGCAAGAGAGACCTTCGATTTGGATCCTTGTGGATACACCTCCAATTCTTCCCTTATGTGAGCTTAACATAGTTATTAAGTAATTTATAATGTTTATTTCAAAATATATAGTTGACAACTTATCTCCATTGACAGCTTATTTTCATTCTTCAAAGAATGTGCGGAAGATGGTAGACAGAATCTACTACACCGAAGGCTCCGAATTAACTTATCAGGAGAATAATCATCTGGTCGGATTTTGTACTGATTTTGAGAATTACAATATCTACAATCAAACTCCTCAACATTATGGTCAATACGTGCCACTAGTGCACGTGTTGAACTACGTGAACTACCATGGAGATACCCTGGTAAGATTATTTTTTACTATTACAACATCCGTGCATCTTTTTGCACACTTCTAAAACTAGTACATCATTGCTAACTACGAAGTTATTACTATGTTTTTCAACAGATAATTCCGAATGATTGTGTGCCTCATCTGATGTATACGCATGGTAGTCTTCATGTTTTGAACATACAACTAGGTCGTCCTACGAATCTCAACTGTCCATACCGGGTTTCTAAAAGAAGTGGAGACATAACAATCAAAGAATGGAAAAAATGTATGGACAGTCGTAAGGAGCTTCTTGGAAGCAATAAGTAGCGAAGGGCAAGAATTGGAGACATGATGATCGTCATTCTTCATAATGGAGAGTCAGGGTCTATATTGTTTTATGCTATTTTACCTTAAGGGTGTTTAGGTCCTACCTGATAATGATGATCATGTGCTAAGAACAATTATGTAGGGTTGGATTCGACGACTATGAGGATGATGATCGTATGACTTATTATTAATAACGAGTAGAAGTTGTATGATGATGCATGATTAGTAGGACTTGTTATTATATATATATGATGATGTATGATGCAAGCATGCATGAGCATGTTATATCTGCGGGTGCAATGAGCATAGCAGCAGCGTTGATAAACCAAGGACGAAGATATAAGAGATGACACTTCTCTCTATTAGCTAGCTATAATAACAACCTAAAAATAACCCCCAAAACCCCTAAAGCAGTCACTTTTATAAAAAAATTGACTTTTGGTCCCGGTTGGAGCCACCAACCGGGACCAAAGGCCCCTTGACTGGGCTCGGCGCACAGGGCCACGTGGAGGCACATTGGTCCCGGTTCGTGTTTGATCCGGGACTAACGGGTGGAGGTATTAGTAATGACCCATTAGTCCCGGTTCATGAACCGGGACTAAAGGCCCTTACGAACCGGGACTAATGGGTAGTTTTCTACTAGTGGTGGATCTAAATGGAGCAAAATACATAGGATTGGTACAATGATTAAGTAATTCCCTAGACATGTGGTATAGAATTTGCTACTAGGAGAAAGAAAGATAGAAATGTGCTATAGAATTTGCTAATAGGAGAAAGATAGATAGATAGAAATAAATCATTGGAAATGGTGTGGTAACTCTATAAAGTAACTATTGCATGCATCATCCACCTCCAGAATCTTCGTAGTTGTAAGCGTGGGTTACAAGCTGTCCCTTCCTCAAACCACCCCCCAATAGATATAGGGTTTACCAACCTCAGGCATGAGTTAACTCCCTGTGCCGTCTAGAAATTGTTCTTCTATTTCTGAAAATAAAGGAAAGGAATGAGGACATAGAGCATCGTTCAGGACAGACCCAGATGTCCCTTGCAAATAACTTGGTAGAGTGCAAACCATCGTGACAACAATGACAATGTGAATAGAGAAGCTGGTCGTGCATATCCATATATTGATAATGCACAAATTTCTTGTGGCACAAAAAGTAGTACAGTTTGAAATATGTGTAAACATGCTATGAGTAGTCAGGAAGTATGCATAGACAATACCGAGATTGCAAGCAAATTCATGTCTTTATCATCGGGTTCCCTCCATGGTAGCAAGGTCTACTCGAATGAGTGTTCCTAAAAATATCAAAAGACGTTGACTTCTTATAGCCATTTTACCACGGACTGTTATGCTAATAGAAGAGCATTCCAGTACAGATACATACTACAACAGAACGCTATATCTATTATTCCAAATCAATAATTAAGTGCAAAAACTTCAGAGGATAAGATAACCTTTTGGTTTGAAAAAAGTAAACGGGAGAAGGTAACTGGTAAAATACGGAACGCTTGCACAACCACAATAAGAGTAATGTTATCATTTTTTTTTGGAAAGAAAAGGTAGATCTTGTTCTATCTTATGCATTCAAAACAGGCCGTAGCCCGATAAACCGAGGTCATTTTACATGAAGGCGGTGTAAGCGCTGCACAGAGCGTGCACAACCACAATAAGAGTGGACAGCTCAGAGTTGATAACTTCATGACTTATAGCAACATATACTACCTTGCTAACAAAATATGCACCATGTTATTGAGAGGTTGTCTTTCTGTTGATAGACCGTCTTGTCTTGTCACTGTTGCGTTCAAAGACATACCAGTTACTGCCAAAAATAAGCTTAGATAGATGAATGCATACAATCTCTTTGTCCAAATAGCACGACAATCACCTAGCAGGCCAAAAATATATGAGATGCATCACATTAGTTGATAAGAATAGACCTGCAAATAGACATCATGCACTATAGAAATCATGCTCAAACGGGAAAACGCTACCAATGTGCACATAAAAATGTGGGCTCATCTCGACACAGAAATTACATGTTCTACATTGTATTTAGTGCAAAAAATATTCATAAAATTTTAATTTGTGCGAAAAATGAATCTCAGTTTAACATAGAGTTTATTTCTTAGATAAATAAAGCATGCTAATTTTTTTATCTTAGTACTCCCTCCGTTCCTAAATATAAGTCTTTGTAGAGATTTCAATAGATGGACTGCATACGGAGCAAAATGAATAAATCTACAATTAAAATGCATCTATATATATCCGTATGTGGTTCATAGTGAAATCTCTACAAAGGCTTATATTTAGGAACGGAGGGAGTAGAAAAGTTCATATCAGTCCTATGTACCAAGAATTTATCTAACTGTCACTTGATCTCTTCTCTAGGATATGTCATCTCTCCTAAGAAAGATTAAGCAAACCCATATGATACAATCATTATCAGCATGGAATGGAAAGATAGCTGATCTGTCAAATACTCAGTGAGGATTGCTCATGTTTGTACACTAGCATAACTAGGGAAAAGGGGCAAAGTTTAATTCAGTAAACCGTGTGAGTTTCCAAATGCATAATCAATCCAAAATCACTCTGTACATAGTTTAGTTTAGCTCAATAGTTCCTCCAAGCAGCAGTGTATCTAATCAAATATTCAGCAAGACCGCCACACTGAGATTTCAGCAGCGGCCACACTAAGATTTTGATTCACAACCATACCTAGCACACAATTAAGTTGCAGCATAGTGGAAGGGGAATTTAGGGTTGAAGTGGAGATGAACCAAATTGAGAGTGCAATTAGAAGAGAGAGAAAAAAGGGTCACCTGGCCATTGGAGTTGCCGCTCCATTCTTCCTCAGAGTCAGTCCGAGCCGAAGATGGAACTGAAAGAAGGGCGAGGTCCAGTGTCACGTCTCCACTACCGTCAGGTTCAGTAGCGTCAGACGGACAGCTTATAGGTGGCCCTGTGTTCCATTTTCCTGCTGGCGCTGTGCTGGTGTGGCTGCCAAGTGGGCCTGAGCGCACTGTGCGGGTGCGTGTTTAAATACTGATACAGTACACTGTAAAGGCTAGTCCTTTCGATACATAATAAGTGTCGTGGTTTTAGTTCAAAATTGATGAAATGAATGGAGTTCAGGCACCAGTTCCTCCGGTGTCTGCAGCCGCCACCACTGCACTACCCTCACCTATCGCGCAGCCACCAGTTCGCAACCTTCCGCCTGCACCGCGTCAGGAGTTCAGGCACACGCGTAAGCAGGTCCCAGAGCAGCGTCGGGAGTTTGCGGCGGCACCATGAGATCAAGATCAGCACGTCAAGCCGCTTAAGCATAATTTCCCTCGTTTCACGCGTGAAAATCCTAATCTCTAGATGGATTGGCGCTTACTTACTTTGAGATGAACTAAGCTCCACTCCAGCAGTGGGCCTCGACGGCGACGCTGTACTTGGATGGCCACGCTGCCCTCTGGTGGCAGGCTTTCAAACGCCGTCGTCGTTCATGGGATTGGAATGAATTTACTCCTGAAATTGAGATGGAATTTGGCCAAGGGGAGTTTTGAGTCGCACACAACACACATCTTGCAGCTGAAGCAACAGGGATCTGTCATGGAGTACAAGTCTGCTTTCGAAACAACCATGTATCATCTGATTGCATTAGACCCTTCGCTGAACTCCAAATTTTTCATTTCCTAATTGTTGGTGGGACTCAAGGATGAGATTCGAGCTGCAGTTCGCTTACAAGCTCCAACCAGTGTCACTAGAGCAGTGTGTTTGGCGAAGATTCAGGAACAAGAGCTGGAGTTACACAGACCTAGGCCACGGTTTCAGAGTCAAGTTCTTCCGCAAACGAGTTCAGCTGCAGTTCCCCCGGCATCTCAAGTTCTCAACTCAAGGCTTGAAGAAAGCCACGGATGATTTTGGGCGTGAGAGGCAATTGCATGATTTCAGGCGTGCCAATGGGCTTTGCTAGCGCTGTGGCGATAAATACAGCAAGGAACATCAACGTAAAAAAAACAATGCAGCTGTTGACAATTCAGTTGGTAGAAGATGGAGAAATCTTAACTGAATATGCAGTACAGGCCTTAGAGCTGTTGACTGAACCTGAAACAATGGAGTGTTGTCAACTTTCTAGTCAGCAGTCTCTGGACTGATAACAATGAAACCATTTGTGTTAGAGCATTGGTTGGCAATCAAGTTATGCTGGCTCTTATTGATTCTGGAAGTAGTCACAGTTTTGTGGACGTAAACTTTGCTAGCCGTGCCTCTTTGGATCTTCTGTCAGCTCCTTCAGTCAAGATGCATTCTCAGTATCAAGTGCAGAGTGTGATTTGGTGGACACATGGCCATACGTTTAATACTCCTATGAGTAGGAGCTTATGATGCAGTGTTAGGTATGGATTGGTTGAAAGGCCAGAGCCCAATGACATGTGACTGGATTGGCAAGTCCTTAAGATTTGCAAAAACTGGGGAGGTTATTACTCTGCAAGGTGTTCAGATTCCACAGGAGGTGAAATAACTACCAAAAACTTTCAATCTTTTCATTGGAATAGTTTATTTAGTTATAGTTAATTGTTTTTGGTACTGAAAAAAATATTGCTACTAGAATTCTAATTCTAGTAATCAAACTTTTTTGGAGGTTGATAATTTATTTATTGAGGAAGAGTCAATCCTTCTCTTCTCACTTCAAGATTGATCATCTCGAGCCATCCGTCGAGGGTGGAAATTTAAAAATAAATAAGTTTTAAGCAAACTTGTTTAGGCGTCTTTTTGATACTATGTTTCAATCATATGATAGAATTTTAATATGGGTCGCAGGCCATTCCTGTTGAGCAGTTAGATCGTGCATTGGCTGGTAATGGTATTTGGGCAATGGCTGTCATTGATCCTTCCACTGTAAACACAAAAACAGCCATGTTTCCACTGCAGAGGAACTCATTGATGTTCTGAATGATTTCCAAGATGTGTTTGCTACACCTACTGGACTGCCTCCTCATTGAGTGTATGATCATGCCATTACAGTAGAAACAGGGCACAACCCTCCTAACTCTCGACCCCATCGATACTCACCTCAGCAAAAGGATGAGATCGAGCGCCAAGTCGCTTAAATGATTGCAGCAGGTACAGTTCAGGCTAGTACGAGTCCATATGCCTCTCCAGTGCTATTGGTGTAAAAGAAGGATGGTAGCTGGCGTTTCTGCGTGGATTACAGACGCTTGAATGATGTCACTGTCAAAAATAAGTTTCCACTTCCCATTGTTGATGAATTACTAGAGAAATTGGCAGGTCACAAAAATCCTCCAAAACTCGCTTGAAAGAAACTGACAGAGAAAAGACTGCCTTCAAGACTCACTCAGGGCATTTTCAGTTTCATGTCATGCCTTTTGGTTTGACCAACGTGCCGGCCACGTTTCAATGTCTAATGAACAGCATTTTTGCACCTCAGTTGGCAATTGTTTTATCATTTTCCTTGATGACATATTCGTATACAGTCGCACGTGGGAGTCACGTCCCAGCCCAAGATGGAACTGAAAGAAGGCCGAGGTCCAAGGTCCAAGGAGCTGTTTCCTCCGGAAGCACCAGTGCACGATGACCAGGAGGTCAGGTTGCCACTCTTTCTCCCTGCCTTCATCTCGTCTCTATGGAAGAACGAAGAAAAGGAGAGAGCGAGAGGTTGGTGGTGGATAGCGGGCCCCGCTCTAAATATTTAGGCAAACTTCAGCGGTAAATCCCGGGAGCAGTAAAAACACACACACAAAAATCCCAAAGCCTAGGCGCTTTAGTGTGTGTACAACGAGAGCAACTAGTTGGCGAAAGCCTCACAACAATCAGCACCACTTGACGCTCTCAGCTGCCCGCCACATGTCGCGCTCTGGACGCTCCCTCCGGATTTTGTTTTTTTATTTTTCCCCACGCGTTTTCGGCTTTATAAACGGATTTTCCCCCGGGGTTTTCGACGTTTCTGTTTAACACCGGTCTTCCTTAACTTTTGGACCAATTTTTTTGGGAAAAATAACATTTGCGCGAAAAACGCGTTTTCTTTTTTTTTCATTCGCGAGAGTCACGGTATTGGTTTCGCGAGAGGCATGATTTTGTTTTCGCGAGAGTCACGGCCCTACCTCTCAGAAAAGAAAAAAAACGTGTTTTCTGTCTTTTTTCTTCCGCGAGAGGTACGGTTTTGCTTCCGCGAGTGCACGGTTGTGCTTACGTGAGAGTCACGGCCGTGTCTATCGGAAACGAAAAAAACACATTTTCTATTTTTTTTCGCTAGAGGCACGGTTTTGCTTCCGCGAGAGGCATAGTTGTGCTTTCGGGAGAGGCACGGTCGTGCCTCTCAGAAACGAAAAAATACGAGTTTTCTGTTTTTTCTTTCTTTCGCGAGAGGCACGGTTTTGCTTCCGCGAGAGGCATGGTTGTGCTTTCGCGAGAGGTACGGCCGTGCCTCCACGGAAGCGGAAAAAACGTGTTTTCTCTTTTTTTTTTCTGCGAGTGGCACGGTTTTGCTTCCGCGAGAGGCATGATTGTAATTTCACAAGAGGCACGGGCGTGCCTCTTTCGGAAAGGGAAAAACCCGTGCTCCGGGTTCGGTTTTTTCGTGAAAAAAAGTTCGTCAAAACCTATCAACATGTGATCTAGTTTTCAATATCTTGACGCAAGGAATCCAACGATGAAAATGGTTTGAGATTTGTACGCACGGTTTAAGAGATAAAACGTTTTGAATAAACGAATTTATGAAGAAAGGAAAACTCCCAGGTTGCGACATTCAAAACTAGATCCCATCTTGATAGGTTTTGCCGAACTTTTTTTCACAAAAAAACCGGACGAAAAAATCTAGCCGGGAGCACGGGGTTTTCCCTTTCCGAAAGAGGCACGCCCGTCTTCTCGCGGAATCACAACCATGCCTCTCGCGGAAGCAAAACCGTGCCTCTCGCGGAAGGAAAAAAACTGTTTTTTTTTCGTTTCCGAAGAGGCACGGCCGTGCCTCTAGAGAAACACAACCATGCCTCTCGTGGAAGCAAACCCATGCTTCTCGTGAAAAAACAGAACACATTTTTTTTTCGTCTCCGAGAGGCACGGCCGTGCCTCTTGTGAAAACACAACCGTGCCTCTCTCGAAAGCAAAACCGTGCCTCTCGCGGAAGAAAAAAACAGAAAAACATTTTTTTCGTTTCCGAGAGTCACGGCGTTGACTCTGGCGAAAGCAAAACCGTGACTCTCGTGAAATAATAAAAACGTGTTTTTTCGTGAATTTTTTTAATTGTTTTTGTTCTAAAAGTTAAGAAAGACCAATGGAAAACCGAAACGTCAAAAACAACCAAAAAACCATTTAAAAAGTCAAAAACGCGTGCGGAAAAATGAAAAAGAAAATCGAAGGGAGCGCCCAAAGCGCGACACGTGGCGGGCGACTGAGAACGCGCCAAGTGGCGCTGATCATTGTGAGCCTCCCGAAGGAGCGCTCCTTAACTAGTTGCTCTCATTATTCTTTTTTAAGAGACGGATGCAAAAAAAATTAGTACCACCTCAAATAAAAGAAAATTCTTTTCGATGGTGAACGGATGAAAAAAGTCGAAGAAACGCACCTTGCTTTATTAGTAGGTATAGTGCGTTTCTCTGATTTTTTCATCCGTTCGTCATTGAAAAGATTTTTTTTATCCGAGGTGATACTAAATTTTTGTGTGTCTATCCGCTAGAAAAGATCATAGATTTGTCCCGAATACCGTAATTGGGCCGCAGGCGCTCCGGCCCAATGAATCCAGCTCATTTATTATTGCCCACGTAGTTGAGAAGACTTATTCATCGCATTGAGCGATAAATAGTTGAAACTACCCAAAGGGCGCCTAAGACTGGGTCGGCGCATTTTCTCTTTTTCGTTGTTCTATTTCTATTATTATTTTTCTGTTACTATCTCTTTCTCTTTTATATTTCTTTTACCTTATTTATTTTTATTTTTTCTGTGCAGTAAAAATTTACAAAAATATTCAGAATTTCAATATTTGTTTAAATATTCAAAAAATGGCCAGAATTCCAAATTTTTGTTCCTGGATTAAAAAATATTCAAAACTTTAGAAACGAACATTCAAAAAATGTTTATGTTTTTCAAAAATTCTTCTTTTTTATAAAATACATTTTATAATTTTTTTCCATATTTTAAAATGTTCTTGTTTTTGTGAAATGTTCACAAATCGAAAATAATATTTGCGTCCAAGAAATATTTTCGAAAATTGTTTTGAAGGTTCCCCCTTTAAAAAATTCAAATTTTTTTTGGTTTTTGTAAAATTCTCATGTTTTCAAAATATTGTTTGTAAATTTCAAAAATTATGCATGTTTCTTTTTGTTCATGTTTTTCCAAAATATTATAATTTTAAAAAATGTTCACATTTTTGAAAAATGTTCTGGATTTAAAAAATTGTTTACGTTTCCAAGAATATTCACCAATTCATTTTTTTAATGTTAAAAAATCAAAAAAACATTTATAATATGACGCTATAGTATTTTCTTAAATATTCGCGCTGGCTATTTATTAGCGGGGCGCATTCATTCTATGTTGGTTGACTATAAATGAAAGAAATTGTGGGCACATGCCAATAAAAGAGAATATGTTGTTTGGCTTCAATTAAAGCAAAAATTATGGGCACTTGAGCACTAAAATAATCAAAGAGAATAAACCCTAAAATAGAAGGGACATTCATGCCTGATTATACTAATGAAACAGGATTTATGCGTTGCAATTAATAATCCGCACGGTTATGCCATTGTAGGATAGAGTGGTCGAACCAACCGTGTCCCGAAGGCCGTTGCACAACCACCAAATAAGGAGGTAGGCAGAACTCTGAAATGGAGGCGGATCCGAAGGAAAAAAGGCATGAGTTGGGTGCTCGCCACCACGGCTACCAACCCCACCACTATCAAGATTTCGCATGTCAAACGTGTCCAGCGAGAAGACCATAACTCGTTGGTCTGTCGTCTATCATTATGAAGACCCTTTTTTGGATGACACATCAATTATCTTTTCCATTGCAACGCACGGGTGATAACCCACAAGTATAGGGGATCAGTTGTAGCCTCTTTTGGTAAGTAAGAGTGTTGAACCCAATGAGGAGCTAAAGGTAGAACAAATATTCCCTCAAGTTCTATCGACCACCGATACAACTCTATGCATGCTTAGTGTTCGCTTTACCTAGAACAAGTATGAAACTAGAAGAAATTTGTAGGTGTTGTAGGATAGGTTTGCAAGATAATAAAGAACATGTAAATAAAAGCTAAGGGATGTTTAGCTAAAGAAACAACTACGTTAGTTTTAGTAGAGAGCTTTTTGTCACAAGAAAGTTATTTGTCCCTAGGCAATCGATAACTAGACCGGTAATCATTATTGCAATTTTAAATGAGGGAGAGGCATAAGCTAACATACTTTCTCTACTTGGATCATATGCACTTATGATTGGAACTCTAGCAAGCATCCGCAACTATTAAAGATCATTAAGGTAAACCTAACCATAGCATTATAAGGTATCAAGTCCTCTTTACTCCCATACGCAACAACCCCCTTATTTGAGTTTAAACTTCTGTCACTCTAGCAACCCACCATAAATGAAACATGAACATACTGCAACACCCTATAGTGGGGATACCTCATGCCTGCGCGATATGGAGAGCACCATAGGACAACACCAATAATAAAACATACAACTCAAACCTATCACGATCACCAATTAACCCATAGGACAAAACGGATCTACTCAAACATCATAGGATAGCCATACATAATTGGGAAATAATATATACCGTTGAGCACCATGTTTAATTAGAGATTACAGCGGGGAGAAGAGGTGTTACACCGCTGCATAGAGGAGGGAGAGAGTTGGTGATGACGATGGTGAAGTTGTTGGTGTAGATCGTCGTCACGATGATGGCCCTGGCAGCATTCCGGTGCCACCGGGAGAGAGGGGGAGAGAGGCCCCCTCCTTCTTCTTCTTCCTTGACCTTCTGCCTAGATGGGAGAAGGGTTTCCCCTCTGATCCTTGGCCTCCATGGCGGCGGAGGGGCGAGAGACCCTCCGAGATTGGATATCTCTCTTTATTTCTTTCTGTTTCTGCGTTCCTGTTTTCTGGCCTTTCACCATTTCTTAAATTCCCGGAGATCCGTAACTCTGATTGGGCTGAAATTTTAACACGATTTTTATCCAGATATTAGCTTTCTTGCAGCGAAAGAAGGGCACCAACCGCCTTACGGGGTGGCCACAAGCCCCTTGGCCGCACCCTGGGTAGGGGGGCGCGCCTCCAGGGCTTGTGGGCCCCTCGGGCATCGTCTCGCATTGATTCTTTTTCCCAAAAATCACAAATATTCCAAAAAAATCTCCGTAAGTTTTTATCGCGTTTGGACTCCATTTGATATGGATATTCTCCGAAACAAAAAACATGCAACAAACAAAAACTGGCACTGGGTATTGGATCAATATGTTAGTCCCAAAAATAATATAAAAAGTTGCCAGAAGTATATGAAAGTTGTAGAATATTTACATGAAACAATCAAAAATTATAGATATGACGGAGACGTATCAACGGGCATATGTGCTAGCTAATCAAATGCATATAAATCAAACCATGTGTATGCTTGGAGTAGAAGTCAATATGTGAGATTGCAACAAACATAAATATGTTGAATCTTGAGCACCTCACCATGATGCTTAATCATCTAAGTTCTTAACCCAAGTGGTGGTCATCAATTGGCATCACAAGTAAACATGCAAAGATGCCATATGCAAGTTAACATTAAATTACACTGACATTGATCTCCTTTTAACAGTCAGCTCAACTACCCAAGTATAGTAGTCTAAGTACTTTTTTTTTTGAGAATGACGGGGGGCATAAGCCCCACCGGTTGTTCTATTACCTGAAAGAATGCGGCTGGCATACAATGTTTTCCATCGAGGAGATAAAAAACAACAACATAGAGGAAAGTGCAATATAGGGGGGAAGGGAGGATAGGTTGCCGCGAGGAGGAGGGAGCGAAGCAAGAGGACCTAATCGCACACTATGTCATCAAATCACCGTGCCCAAAGCAGCGTGTCGTTGGCCGCATGTCGGAGAATGTCCTTGGGCTCACAAATGATAGAGTTGAACACAACGTTATTCTTAGCCTTCTACACATGCCGAAGGAGGATGTAGAGGCCATCCCTCCATGCCGCAACATCCATTGGCGCCCGGGGATGCGCAGATACGATTTCCTCCACAAAGAGGAAGGGGCCCATGTCGAGACGAGACCAAATAGGGGCCGCCCAGCAGCAGGAGGTGAAGAGATGGTCCGGTGATTCGTCGTCTTGACTGGAGGCACATACGAGCAACGAAGCATAGTTTTTAGCAAACAAATTGGAGCGCGTGCTAAGCCAGTTGCCGAGCAATGATCATGATCTTGTTGGGAAGCCCGGAGCCCCAGAGGTAGATGGAGGGCAAGATTATGTCAAGTACTTGGTTAAACCAAGATGATGTTAGCCTAATTTGAACACTAGTTCCACATCACACATCACTCCATCTGAATCCTAAAGCAGGGCAAGATTATGTCTAGAATTGATTCAAGAACTGACAAATGCTACCCAACACAAGATTATTGTTTAGGATTAATTCAAGAACAACAAGTATTGTGTTGTTCAGTTTGGAGACCATCCAGAAATATTGAGGAAGAAGAGGGGCAGACATCGATGGTGTGGGTGACAAACTCGACGCTGACGGTGGATTGGAGTCGAGGGAGAGGAGGTTGGATCATGGCCACTTGGAAGAGGAGGAGCGAGTTACAATCACGGTGAAGGTCACGACTGTTGACGACTAGCCCCCGCCGCGGTCAACATTGCGGGTGCCTCACCCCGTTGCAAACGCCCGCACCTCAACCCATCATCTTCGCCTCACCCGCCGCAGACACTGGTGTTAGCCCCTGTCCCTTTCCTTGTGGTTACGGCGTCAAAGCCCTCTACCTCGCCTAGGGAGAGAGAGAGAGAAAGAGAGAGAGAGAGAAAGAAAGAGAGAGAGAGAGAGAGAGAGAGAGAGAGAGAGAGAGAGAGGAGAGGAGAGGATTATGGGTGGTGTGGAAAAAAGACGGGTCGAGGAGCGTATCGAAAACCGGCTGATTACAGGTGTAACTTAGCGTTTGTAGGAAATGAACTTTCTTGTTGACCACCTTTCGGCTTGAAGACATTTTAGATTAACTCATACATAATGCAATATATTTCTATGTGATCAAATTTTCCCGTTCATGCTCTCATAGTTCACTACAATGAGAGGACATATGAAAAAAATAATCAATGGATTTTTATAAGACCATATGGACCCTAAACCCTGAAAATTTGAATGTAATATTTTATGAACTCTGGCATGGCGGAATTTATAAGGTACTACGTTCTGAACACCAACACACCATTTTTTAATCATTTTTCTAACATGCCGAACATTTTTTTGTGACAAAACATTTTCTGTGACACTACAAACCGTCCCTGAAAATGGACAAGCCTAGTGACGCCCAAAAGTGTCGCCGAATTTTAGGCTAGAACATCGCCAAAGTTGTCGAGGGCGCTGCCTTGAGGAAAACACCTCATGGCGGTGGACCGTCATAGAAAAATGATCTTGGTGACGTTTCATGTTTTGTCACCTAGGTTTTTGTCACTGAATAGAGAAAAAAAATAGTGATGAGATGTACTAATGACGACAACCTTGAGCTAAGCTACCCGCAACAAAATGGGTACTGATGGGACCTTTCGGTTCTATAGTATATTGTGGCGTTTCGAGTTTGGTTAAAGTTGTGAGAACCTGACCCAATCGGGACACCCACTCTTCCACAGAAAGACTTTGTTGTTATGCTAACTAGGCATGGTAAGGGTCTTTGGATCAAACAAAAAAAATACTTCTTGGGAAGAGATCATTTGGGACTCCTCGGGATTCACATGTATATAACTCCTCGTACGCGAGGTATAGTTACATTTAAGGAGGAAATGCAAAGGTGAATGTTGAACCAGTTTGCAAGACCAAAGAAAAACAATGGAGAGAGACAGAGTCATCCGAGGGTTGTCCTCGGCTTGGAATACCGGTCCAGGGACTACTGATGGTGTCCTAGATAGGGGGTGCTAAGCACGTCGGCCCCTAGGATGGGCTGGGTCAAGGACCCCAAACTACCAACCAGTGGGCCACACTTGCCACGCTCCACGATGTATTCAAAATGCAATCTTCCGAAGACTTGGCGCCTACTCAAAGACAAGAAGTGATCCTCAACATGTTTATCCCCCGATATAACCGACCTAGGTGTAACCCTAGGTTGCCCCGGTGTCAATATGCTGAGGGGTTTAGACCATAGAGGTAGATTCATTCACACATACGATCTTGAGGCAGATCAACCTGTAGTTTGTACCCTATCCATAATCAATACAATACAAGCAGGACACGGGATTTCACTACTTCAAGAGGGCCTGAACCTGGGTAAATACTATGTCTCTTCTTCATCCTATTACCACCTAGCCAAGATCACCAGCTCGGGACCCCCTACCCAAGGTCTGCCAGATTTACACTACTAGGGAAAACCCTAGTAGTAGCGCGGGTTTAATGCCCACTAGTACCATGGGACACCGCGCTACTAATAAGGCGCTACAGCTATTACATAGCAGTAGCACCTGCCACACGCGCTACTGCTAAGACATATAGCCGCAATGTGTGTTCACTCCCGCGCTACTGCTAATCTAGCTAGTAGTAGCATATTTACTATCCATCGCTACTAGTATTATTAGTATTTTTTTTTCATTTTGGTACAATGCCAATTATGAGGTTTATATCATTATGTCCATAACAGTGTGTCAAATGAAGGTGGATTAGGTTCAAGTGGAGGCAACATGTGGTGCATGTCAAAAGTATACTACTAATCCAAGCTTGAGCTAGTTTGGACTAGTAGTACTTTCGATGTGCACCACATGTTGCCTCCAGTTGAATCTAATCCGCAAGCACAAGCTATTTAATCGTCATCATAGCCATTACCACCAACAGCAGTTATTTAATCATCATAGTAATAGTGTAGCACATCATCATCTTCAAACTCATTCTAGCTAGCTAATCACCACCAATACTAGCTGCGGTAGCTATCTAATCACCACCAAAACTAGCTAATAATAATCATCATAGTCATTACCACCAACACTAGCTATTTAATCATCATAGTCATAGTGTAGCACATCATCATCTTCAAACTCATTTCTAGCTAGCTAATCACTCCTACTGCTCTCTCTCAGGTAAAGTAACATAAAACATGTGTAGCACTCCTGCTTCATCAAGTTGGAGCATGCAGATGAACCTGTCTCCTAATCGTGGGCTGCGCTTCTGATTGCTGCCCCCTAGTACTTCTCTCCGATCATTCACAATTTTGCTCCGGTCTTTCACTATTAAGCATTCCTCGCTATTAGAAATCCTGAATGCACTAAAGTGCATTGTAGGATATCTTGGCCGTAAGCTAACAATTCTCATACGACCTTTAGTCTCGATCCAATGAGGCACAACATTCATCGGGAGTCCCTATTGAAGAACATCATATAGTAACATACTTAGCAATGAAGTTTAGCTTACAATAATGTATGCAAAAGATGCACTGAGGACAAATAGTAAAAATCTTACCATCTTTTCTAAATAGATGTGACCGTAGTTCAGTACGAACACTATTGGTCGCACATTTTGAGTACTAAGATTTTCAAGTCCAGAAAAATAATTTGTCTTGATAGTATGAAGATCCTCAAGCCGTGAAACATAACGACTTATCTCCTCGCAGTTTAGTTCATCCCCGGGACAGTAGTAGGTCCTGTCTACCAAGCGCTGGACATGTTTGCTTGAATGGAAATAAGCTATCAATAGAAATTAGTTGTCAACTATTTTTAAATAAACAATATCAAAGACATAAATATGGTTGAGAAACTCACATAATGGTATAATTGGAGGCGTCTGCACATTGACCCAGATGTCGATATTACCTTCAATATCATCTTCCAGACGAATATCAAAGGTGATAACCATATCAGGCTCAAATGCATAAGTCTTGCATAGTGCTTGCCAATTTTTGCATCCAAAATAGGTGTAGGTGTCTGCGTTGTATAATTTTGCGTGGAAAATACAACCATGCTTGGTCTTCAAGTAAACTCTCTTTACCTCCATAGTAGTTTTCATAGGACTGAAACCTATCTTATCCAAGACAAAAACTCTTGCATGGCAGGGGATACGCTAGTAGAATAGTAAAAAAAATAAGTTGAAGCAAATGAAGCAGATGTCATGCTTAATTACGAAAAAGGACTTGTCATTGTGACATACTGTATCCACTTCAAAGTTCTCATCCAGCTTGATGCTGAAGCGCCTATCATCATCTAGGAAGATTCTATCGCACAGGCCGCGCTCGTCTTCGCAGTATTTGAAAATACCGAAATCCTTTTCATCGTCAGACATTTCCTATGTTCATAGTTGAAACATTAATTGAAAATTGATCGAAGACAACTACCAGGATACTCAACACACAAATCCGGGGCACTCGATATTTCCTACATATTCTGGCACAAGTCATGCCAAAATTCACGGAAAAATCTGGCATGACCTTTGCTAAAATAGGACATATCGAGCGCCCGGAATTTGCCGGAACGGAAATGAATCAACAATCCGGCAAAACATAGGCCACTTAGAGGTGTAACCTGCAAACATGACCGGCCACTTGGGCAAGCACATATCCTATTTGAGCAACACAAGATATACATTTCAGAATATCCTATAGGACTCATATTGACATGAGCATTCAATAAGCAAAACCAAATCGTAAAATAAATAAGTATTCAAATTAGCACGCATTGAATAAGCAAAAGTAAATCATCTCTTGCATCCGTACATCGTCGAATATTATCACTAATACATCCCGAATAGTATCATACATATAACATCACTAATACAACTAAAACCCTAGCGAACGACGGGTATCGGCACGGACGGTGGAGACCCAAAGAGAAGGAACCATCACAGGATCATAGCTCCAGTGAGATCCCTGGAGAACCTGCCAGGTATTGGTGAACCTGTGCTCCAGCGCAAACAAGTAGCGACGGACGTGCGCGCCCTCCTCGCTAAGACAGTGACGTACCACCTCCGCGGGGTCCTCAAGCCTCTCGACCATCACTGGCCCACGCGACCGCCACCAAAGAAGGTTTGGGTCAACGACGGGCTGACTCCTCACCAAGCTGCGCCCCCCGTTAGGTAGCACATCCCAGTACCAGCCCGGCGGAGCCCAGTCCCAGACATGGCCCATCTGGTCAAGCAGGCGTGCTCCACCGAGTCAGCGACGAGGATGCGGAATAGGCATCGTCGACGTCGATGCGGGAAAAATTGCTTTAACTAAAAAAATAACAACAAATGTGACATGTTCAACTAGTTCTATTAATTCAACTAGTTCTTACTAAAAATAAACTTACTATAAATAAAAATAAACTAGTACCTAATTCTTACTAACTAATTAGTACCTAGGAACTACTGCCCTATTGCCATCTAATTTGATGAACCTAGGGGTGGAAAGTGGTAGCGGATATTCCAATTATCCAACTTAAAAGTGAAATAAGTGGTCAAATTTTACTCGTTTTATGATTAACATTAGAAATTATTATGCATTACAATAGTGTTTATTCATCATCTAAGAAAACATAAGAGCCGCATCTGTATCCGATAACATCCGCATCCGATTCGTTTCCACCCATAGTTGAACCCTAACTAATTTGATGCAACTAAAATTTGAAGAACCCTAGGCAGAGGTAGGGGAGGGGGAGGAGCAGGCGTGCTCACCTCGGGTGCCTATGGCGAGGGAGAGGCATGCGGCGTCGAGGTCGGGGTCTTGGCTCGGGCGCGCGGTGGAGGGCGGCATTGAGGTCGGGGTCGGGGGCGGCGTCGAGGTCGGGGTCGGGGGTGGCGTTGAATCTGGGGTCGGGGGCGGCGTCGAGGGTGTGCGGAGAGCGACGGGAGAGCGCGCGGCGGCCGACGGGTGATGGCGGCGGCAACAGCGGAGGAGTTTTATTTGGGAGAAGTGGTCGTGGGGAAGAACGAACCACGCGGTTAAGCCAGAAGTAGCAGTAGCGCGTTCCAGGAAGTGCGCTACTGCTAAGTTAGCTACAGCGCATTCCTCCATACGCGCTACTGCTATTCCTTTCTCCTTTTCCCCCTTTTTCATTTATTTTTCTTTACACTTTATTTTTTTTCTTTCACCTTTTTCTATTTCTTTCATTTTCATTTACTTTTGTATTTGCTTTCCATTTAATTTTATTTCCTTTAGCAGTAGCGCCTTTCAGCGTAAACGCGCTGCTACAAAGCAAGTAGCGTAGCGCGGTTCTAAGTAGATCGCTACTACTATGTGTAGCCTATCGGCTAAGCCGTGGGAATTTTAGTAGTAGTGCTTTTATCTTCAGGCACGCTACTGCTACAACTGTATCTGTAGAGCCATTTACACTAGCGCGCTACTGCTACAACTGTATCTGTAGTGCCGTTTACACCAGCGCGCTACTGCTACTTAGCACCAGCGTTCTTTTTTGACACATGCTACTGCTAAAGTTCTGTGTATAAGGTTTTCCCTGGTAGTGTTAGCTCTGTCACCACCATCACCTCTTCTCTCTTTGGAATACAAAACAACACAAATCTTACGCATGAACTTCTACATGGGGCAGTTGGGAATAAAAGACAACATAAATATACACACGGGCTTCAACATGGGTGTGGCATGTCGTCGTGCCTTCTGCCTGCTAGTCTACAATTGAGCGCAAAGCAAATTAGTTGAGGCGACTGATACATCTCCAACGTATCTATAATTTTTTATTGTTCCATGCTGTTATATTATCATTCTTGATGTTTTACAATCATTTTATAATCATTTTATATCATTTTTTGGTACTAACCTATTGACATAGTGCCCAGTGCCAGTTGCTATTTTCTGCTTGTTTTTTACATTGCAGGAAATCAATACCAAACAAAGTCTAAACGCAGCGAAACTTTTTGTGGATTTTTTCTGGACCAAAAGACACAAGATGGGCCGAAGAAGTACCAGAGGGGTGCTCCGAGGGGGGCACAACCCACCAGGGTGCGCCTGGGGCCCAAGCGCGCCCAGGTGGGTTATGCCCACCTCGATGGCCTCCCGCACTGCCTCTTTGCTCTATAAATACCCCAATATTCCAGAAACCCTAGGTGAGTCGACGAAAATCAATTCTAGCCGGTGAACGGGCCTGTAGCCTAGTGGTTGCAGCGACCTTAGTAGCACCCCAGGTCCTGGGTTCGACTCCTGGTGGGAGCGGATTTAAACAGGCCTGGTCAAAAAAATTCTGGAAAAAAGGACTATGGGGCTATTGCTGTACAGTAAATAGTCAAAAGAATCAATTCCAGCCGCCGCAAGTTCAAGAAACACCAGATCCAATCTAGACACCATCACGGAGGCGTTCATGATATCCATTGGTGCCTCTTCGATGATGCGTGAGTAGTTCATTGTAGACCTACGTGTCCATAGTTAGTAGCTAGATGGCTTCCTCTCTCTCTCTCTTGATTCTCAATACAATGGTCTCTTGGAGATCCATATGATGTAAGTCTTTTTGCGATGTGTTTGTTGGGATCCGATGAACTTTGAGTTTATGATCAGATCTATGTTTTTATCCATGAAAGTTATTTGAGTCTTCTTTGATCTCTTATATGCATGATTGATTATAGCCTCGTGTTTCTTCTCTGACATTTGGGTTTTGTTTGGCCAACTTGATCTATTTATCTTGGAATGGGAGGAGGTGCTTTGTGATGGGTTCGATCTTACGGTGCTTGATCCCAGTGATAAAAGGGGAAACGACACGTATGTATCCTTGCTATTAAGGATAACAAGATGGGGTCTATTTGTACATAAATAGATCTTGTCTACATCATGTCATCGTTCTTATTGCATTACTCCGTTTTTCCATGAACTTAATACACTAGATGCATGCTCGATAGCGGTCGATGTGTGGAGTAATAGTAGTAGATGCAGGCAGGAGTCTGTAACGCCCCGGATTCGATGCGCCAGGTGTCTGCCAGTTATTCGCCGTCATTGCCATGTCATGTGCTTGCGTGTTGCATTTTGCCATGTCATCATCTGCATTTCATATCATGTCATCATGTGCATTTCATTCTGCATACATGTTTGCCTTATGCATCCGAGCTTTTTCCCCGTTGTCCGTTTTGCAATCCGGCACTCCTATGTCATCCGGCGTCCCTTTTTGCCTCTTCTCTTGTGTGGGTGTTAAACTTTCTCGGAATGGCCCGAGGTTTGCCAAGCGGCCTTGGTATGGCACCGGTAGACCGCCTGTCAAGTTTCGTGCCATTTGGAGGTCATTTGATACTCCAACGGCTAACCGGGTAACCGCAAAGGCCTCTTTTGTGTGCATCCCAACACCCCTTCCAAAGAGGCCCAAAACCCAGCAAACTTCCCTCCATGCTCTCGGTCGTTCGATCACGATCGTGTGGGTGAAAACCGCACCTCATTTGGACACTCCTAGATCCCTCTACCTATATATATGTGTGCCTCCCCCAAAATTCTCGCAGTCCAAACCCTAGCTCCCCCTCCTCCTCGCACCGCCAGACGAAATCTCTCTCCGCGCCCGGACATGTCCGGCCACCGCGCGCCGCCGCTCCATCCAATCCCGGTGCGCCACTTGGCCTCCACCGCCGTCCCCGCAGCCGCGGCCCGCCGGGCCCAGGCGAGGCCCGCCCGGCCCATCCGCCGCCGCCGCCCGCCGCGGGACGCCCGCGCCCGAGCGCACGCTCGCCTCCGCGTCGACCCCGCCGCCTCGCCGGTGCACCGCCTCGGCCACCGAACGGCCCGCGCCACCGCCGGACCTCCCCCGCCGGCGCCACGCCTCGGGCCCGCCGCCGCAAGCCGCTGACAGCCGCGCCGCTCTCCCACGCCGGCGACCGAGCGCTGCCTGCGCTCTCCTCTGTCGCCCCCGCGCTGAGTCCCGCCACCTAGCTCGCCGGATCCGGCCATCGGAGCCGCCGCGACCTCCTCCCTCGGTGGATCTGGGCGGGTGGATGAGATCCACCCGTCCCCCGATCCAAACAGCGCCCCCGCGTCCCGGTTCCCTTCGTCCCGGATCTCTCTGTCCACCGTTGACTTTCTCCGGGGTGAGATTTTCACTAAGTCCCGAAATATTTTGCATAATCATGCCATGTTCATCGCATCATAACTTGCTGCATACTGCTCTGTTTCGTGCGTGTAATACGTCAAATTGTTCGTCTCGATGAGTACTTCATTTTATTCCATTGCATCATGTTCATTTGAGTCCATCGTGATGCCCTAAATGCTGTTGGAAGTGTGCATGTTGATGTTAATCTGCTGGAACTGTTATAACATGCTCATTTGTCATTTTTGCCATGTTTGATGTGTGCATCCTATGAGGTTGATGTCTACATGTGTTTTGATCTATGATATGCCATCTTTTCAGAGGTGCCATCCATGTATTTTTGTGAGTTGTGTGCTGAGTTCATCAAGCTTGCTAAGTAGGTTACTTGTTGTTGCTGTTGTCCTGACAGATTCTGTTATATTTTGTTGCTATGTTAACCTGCTGCTACAAGTCATTTCGTGCATTATTATGGAGATGTTCACTAAGGATGTTTTGTTGTACATGTCTTGATCTATCCATTAATGCCCCTGGTTGCATTTATAGTCTGCTGTATCATGTTGTTATCCTGCTCCAAAGTTGTTAAATAATGTTGCTGTCAACCTGTTAACATGAAGTTCAGTTTTGGCCATGTGCTTTTCTAGTGATCCGTGCATCATATGACTTGTTCTTTCCATGCTTAGCTTCTTAAACATGTCTTCTTGCTGTTGGTTGCCTTTCCATGCCATGTATTGCTCTGTGGTGAGTGGTTCAAGCTCACCAACATGCCTACTTATTGTTGTTCCTGCCATGTATGAATCTGTCATAACATTTGCCATGTTACATGGGTCCCATCATATTTTCTGTGCCCTTTTGGCTCATGGTCAGTAAGGGGCTTTTGTTCTATGCAATTAGTAGATTCATGCCATGCCTTTATTTTCCATCATAAGTTCCTGTAACATGTTGTTTGATAGCTCTAAACATTGCAACCTGATGTTATTTCTGCAAAGTCTGAAACTGTTATTATTTGCATTCTTACCATGTCCTTTTGAGCATGTTCTAGTTGCTTCTGGAGTTAGCTCAGTGTTCATGTTTTGTTATGCTTTACCTGTACTTCATGCCCATGCCTTTTGTTTTCATATTGAGGTGCTGTAGCATATTGTTTTGATGCTTGCAATATGCCTATTTGCTGTTATGGACAGATTGTTGTCATATCTTGTTTCATGTGTGTGTGTTACACCGTTGCTCCGTTTTGAGTGTGCTCTATATGAAACTTGCTTGATTTTGCATGTTGTTTCATATTATCATGTTGCATCCTTGTTTTGAGGTGTTTGCTTGATGTTTGCATGCATTTTGCATCAATGCCATGTTTAACTTGATTTGCTCATATCTTCTAGGCCGTACCTCCGAATTAAATGAACTTTATATGTAACTTGACTAGAATCTCGTGTAGATCATATTGGTGCATCTTATCTTGCTGTTTAACAACTTGAACATAATGTTTATTCAGTTCTGGACCAATTTCTAAATTTGCATATGGGGACTTACCGGAATTGTTATATGTTGTTTCCGGCCTCATTTAAATTTGCCTTGATGTGTTGTTCTTGTTTGCATCATCTCTTGCCATGAGTAGCCTCATGTAGCTTTGTCATGCATCATGCTTGTTGTGCATCATGTCTTGTTCATGTGTGGTGTGTTTACCATGTTGTGTGCTTCTTCTCGATAGTTCCCGTTTCGTTGCGATCGTGAGGATTTGTTCGTCTACGTGTGGTTCGTCTTCGTGGCTTCATCTTCTTCATGGACTCGTTCTTCTTCCTAGCAGGATTTCAGGCAAGATGACCGTCACCTTGGATCTCACTACTATCATTGCTACGCTAGTTGCTTCGTTCTATCGCTTTGTTGCGCTTCCTATAACTTGTTCTTCAAGCCTCCCAAATTGCCATGAACCTCTAACCTTTGACACGCTTCCTAGCAAACCATTGTTTGGCTATGTTACTGCTTTGCTCAGCCCCTCTTATAGCATTGTTAGTTGCAGGTGAAGTCGAAGATTGCTCCATGGTGGACAGGGTTATGTTGGGATATCACAATATCTCTTATATTATTAATGCATCTATATATTTGGTAAAGGGTGGAAGGCTCGGCCTTATGCCTGGTGTTTTGTTCCACTCTTGCCGCCCTAGTTTCCGTCATACCGGTGTTATGTTCCCGGATTTTTGTGTTTCTAACGCGGTCGGGTGATTTATGGGACCCCCTGACAGTTCGCTTTGAATAAAACTTGTCCAGCAAGGCCCAACCTTGGTTTTACCATTTGCCTCACCACCACCTATACCCTTCCCTTGGGTCGGCCAACCCAAGGGTCATCTTTATTTTAGCCCCCCCGGGCCAGTGCTTCTCTAAGTGCTGGTCTGAACCGGGCAGACTACGGGGCCACCTCGGGGCAACTCGAGGTCTGGTTTTACTCGTAGGCTGACCTATCCGGTGTTGCCCTGAGAACGAGATATGTGCAGCTCCTATCGGGATTGCCAGTGCATCGGGCGGCTTTGCTGGTCTTGTTTTACCATTGTCGAAATGTCTTGTAAACCGGGATTCCGAGACTGATCGGGTCTTCCTGGGAGAAGGTATATCCTTCGTTGATCGCGAGAGCTTATCATGGGCTAAGTTGGGACACCCCTGTAGGGTATAAACTTTCGAGAGCCGTGCCCGCAGTTATGTGGCATATGGGAATTTGTTAATGTCCAGTTGTAGATAACTTGACACCTGATCCGAATTAAAACGCATCAACCGCGTGTGTAGCCGTGATGGTCTCTTTTCGGCGGAGTCCGAGAAGTGAACACGGTTTCTGTGTTATGTTTGACGTAAGTAGGTGTTCAGGATCACCTCTTGATCATTACTAGTTGACGACCGTTCCTTTGCTCCTCTTCTCGCTCTCTTTTGCGTATGTTAGCCACCATATATGCTTAGTCGCTGCTGCAACCTCACCACTTTACCCCTTCCTTTCCCATTAAGCTTTGCTAGTCTTGATACCCATGGTAATGGGATTGCTGAGTCCTCGTGGCTCACAGATTACTACAACAACAGTTGCAGGTACAGGTTATGCGATGATCATGACGCGAGAGCGATGTTTGCTTGTTTGGAGTTCTTCTTCATGCTTCTTCTTCGATCAGAGGATAGGTTCCAGGTCGGCAGCCTGGGCTAGCAGGGTGGATGTCGTTTGAGTTTCTGTTTGTGTTTCATCCGTAGTCGGATGGTGCTCTTATGTAAGATGATGTTGTATTCGGGTGACATTGTATGTCTTATGTATGTATCCCCATCTATTATGTAATGTTGATGTAATGATATCTACCTTGCAAAAGCGTTCCAATATGCGGGTCTATCCTTGGTGGGACCTTCGAGTTCCTTTTGGATAGGGTCGCATATTGGGCGTGACAGAGTCGGTCTACTAATCTTGGACGTGATGCCTATATAATGATCAGTGCCCGGATATCGTCATGATTATTTGAAGTTCTATCAATTGCCCAATAGTAATTGTTTTCCCACCGTTTGCTATTTTTCTCGAGAGAAGCCACTAGTGAAACCTATGGCCCCCGGGTCTCTTTTTCACTATATTTGCCTTTGCGATCTACTTTCATTTGCTTTTATTTTCAGATCTATTAAACCAAAAATACAAAAATACTTTGTTGCACTTTATTTTATTTGCAATCTATTTATCCAATCTATTACAACTTTCTCCCGTCCACTTGCCAACTTCGGGCACTATTACCCGAAAGGGATTGACAACCCCTTTAACACGTCGGGTTGCGACTATTTGTTATTTGTGTGCAGGAGCTGTTTATGTTGTGTTGCGTGGTTCTCCTACTGGTTTGATAACCTTGGTCTCATCAATGTTGTGTTGCGTCATCCCTTCCTATTTGGGGAAATACTGATGTAGTTCTAGTAGACATCAAAAGGAATTTCGGGCGCTGTTGCCAGGAAGACATCATCAACATCAACCAGGTTCCTAATCACAAATCTCATCTCCTTGCAATTTACATTTTTTGCCATTTGCCTCTCGTTTTCCTCTCCCCCACTTCACAATAATTTGCCGTTTTATTCGCCCTCTTTTTCATTCACCGTTTTCTCGTCAGATCTGTTTTTGAGTGCAATCTTGTTGTGTACTCACCATGACTCAAGAGAACACCAAGTTCTATGATTTATCAAATACCAACAACAATGATTTTATTAGCACTCTGATTGCTCCTCCCACCACTAGTGCGGAGTCTTGTGATATTAATACTGCTTTGTTGAATCTTGTTATGAAAGATCAATTTTCCGGTACTCCTAATGAGGATGCCGCATCCCATCTTAGCACATTCATGGAATTATGCGATATGCAAAAGAAAAAAGATGTGGACAATGATGTTGTGAAGTTGAAATTATTTTCGTTTTCTTTGCGAGATCGCGCAAAAATTTGGTTTTCTTCTTTTCCTCGCAACAGTATTGATTCTTGGAATAAGTGCAAGGATGCTCTTATTACTAAGTATTTTCCGCCCGCAAAAATCATTTCCCTTAGAACCCAGATCATGAATTTCAAGAAACTTGAACATGAGCATGTTGCACAATCTTGGGAAAGGATGAAATTGATGCTAAGGAATTGCCCAACTCATGGGTTAAATCTTTGGATGATCATACAGAAATTTTATGCAGGGATGGATTTTGCTTCTCGTAATCTTTTAGATTCTGCCGCAGGGGGTACTTTTATGGAAATTAATTTGGGTGAAGCTACTAAATTGCTAGACAACATTATGGCAAATTACTCACAATGACATACCGAAAGAGCTCCTACTAGTAAAAAGGTCAATTCAGTAGAAGAAATAAATTCTTTGAGTGAAATAGTGGATGCTCTTATGAAGTTGGTGGCTAATAAAAGTGCTCCTATTGATTTTAATGATGTGCCTTTGTCTACTTTGATTGGGAAAAATAGTGATGCCATAGATGTGAATTTTATCTCGCGAAACAATTTCAATAACAATGCTTATAGAGGTAATTTTAATCCTAGGCTTTTTCCTAGTAATTCCTCTAATAATTATGGTAATTCCTATGGTAATTCTTCTCATAATGATAGGAACACCTTTGATCTTGAGAACAATATTAAAGAATTTATCAATACCCAAAAGGTTTTCAATGCTACGAAAGAAGAAAAGCTGAATAAAGTTGATGATCTGTCTAGAAGTATTGATAGAATTTCTCATGATGTAGAAACTGACAAGATGAAAATATTTGTGCCTAAAGTTGAAGAATCAATTAAAGCTCTTTATGTTTCTATGGATGAAAGTAAGAAAAGAACCGCTATGCTTAGAGCTAAAAGAGAATTTTTAGGAAAAGCGTTTTCTAGTGATTGCTTTCATAAAAGTGATGAAGATCTTAAAATGATTGGTGTTTCCTCTATTGATTCTTTGTTTAGTAAAATTAAGATTGATGAAAAAGGGACTGGAGAAGATTCAACTTTAGCTAGAAGGCATCCCGATAATTCGAAGGGTGAAAATCTTGTTGAGAAAATTGATAAAAGTGGGTTTGAAGAGGTCAAATTTTTAACTAGTGATGTGCCCACTATTTTGGATTACAAAGACTTTAATTATGATAGTTGCTCTTTGCTTGATTGTATCTCTTTGTTTCAATCCATAATAAATTCACCCCATGCTTATGAACAAAGTAAAGCTTTTACTAAACATATTGTTGATGCTATGATGAAAGCTTTTGAAGAAAATTGGAATTAGAAGTTTCAATTCCTAGAAAATTACATGATGAATGGGAACCTACTATCAAAGTCAAGATTAAAAATTATGAGTGTTTTGCTTTATGTTACTTGGGTGCTAGTGTTTCTACAATTCCGAAATCTTTATGTGATGTGCTTGGTCTTACCGATATTGAAGAATGTTCTTTCTATTTGCACTTGGCGGTATCTACTATTAAAAAGCCTATGGGAAGAACTAATGATGTTCTTATTCTTGCAAATAGGAATTACGTGCTGCTACGTCTTGAGCTTGCGTTGGTTTTCCTCGAAGAGGAGAGGGTGATGCAGCAAAGTGTAGCGTAAGTATTTCCCTCAGTTTTGAGAACCAAGGTATCAATCCAGTAGGAGGCTCCTCAAAAGTCCCACGCACCTACACAAACAAACTGAGAACTCGCAACCAACACAATAAAGGGGTTGTCAATCCCTTCACGGCCACTTGTGAAAGTGAGATCTAATAAAGATAGTATGATAAGATAGATATATTTTTGGTATTTTATAAGATAGATGCAAAAAGTAAAGATGCAAATAAAGGTAAATTGAAAGCAAATATGATAAGAGATAGACCCTGGGGCCATAGGTTTCACTAGAGGCTTCTCTCAAGATAGCATAAGTATTACGGTGGGTGAACAAATTACTGTCGAGCAATTGATAGAAAAGTGCATAGTTATGAGATTATCTAGGCATGATCATGTATATAGGCATCACGTCCATAACAAGTAGACCGACTCCTGCCTGCATCTACTACTATTACTCCACACATCGACCAACTCCTGCCTGCATCTAGAGTATTAAGTTCATAAGAACAGAGTAATGCATTAAGCAAGATGACATGATGTAGAGGGATAAACACATGCAATATGATATAAACCCCATCTTGTTATCCTCGATGGCAACAATACAATACGTGTCTTGCAACCCAAAGCTAAGAACACCGCAAGATTAAACCCAAAGCTAAGCACTTCTCCCATGGCAAGAAAGACCAATCTAGTAGGCCAAACCAAACTGATAATTCGAAGTGACTTGCAAAGATAACTCAATCATACATAAAAGAATTCAGAGAAGATTCAAATATTATTCATAGATAAACTTGATCATAAACCCACAATTCATTAGATGTCGACAAACACACCTCAAAAAGAGATTACATTGAATAGATCTCCACAAGAGAGGGGGAGAACATTGTATTGAGATCCAAAAAGAGAGAAGAATTCATCTAGCTAATAACTATGGACCCGTAGGTCTGTGGTAAACTACTCACAACTCATCGAAGGGGCAAGGATGTTGATGTAGAGGTCCTCCGTGGTTGCTTCCCCCTCCGGCAGAGTGCCGACAAGGGCTCCAAGATGGGATCTCACGGATACAGAAGGTTACGGCAGTGGAAATTGTGTTTCGTGGTGCTCCTGGATGTTTTCGGGGTACGTAGCTATATATAGGAGGAAGAAGTACGTCGGTGGCCGCCCGAGGGGCCCACGAGACAGGGGGCGCGCCCTACAGGGGGGTGCCCTCCTATCTCATGGGGCCCTCGGAGGCTTCTTGACTTGCACTCCAAGCTCTCCGGATCAGATTTGATCCAAAAATAACGCTCCCAGAGGATTCATTCCATTTGGACTCCGTTTGATATTCCTTTTCTTCAAAATACTAAACTGGGCAAAAAAACAGCAATATGGGCTGGGCCTCCGGTTAGTAGGTTAGTCCCAAAAATTATATAACTGTGTAAAATAAAGCCCATAAACATCCAAAAGAGGTAATATAATAGCATGGAACAATCAAAAATTATAGATACGTTGGAGACGTATCAAGCACCCCCAAGCTTAATTCCTGCTCGTCCTCGAGTAGGTAAATGATAAAAAGAGAATTTTTGATGTGGAATGCTACCTAGCATAATTCATAATGTAATTTTCTTTATTGTAGCATGAATGTTCAGATCCAAATGAATACAAAATAAAAGTTCATATTGACATAAGAAATAGTAATACTTCAAGCATACTAATCAAAGTAATCATGTCTTCTCAAAGTAACATGGCTAAAGAAAGTTATCCCTACAAAATCATATAGTCTGGCTATGCTCTATCTTCATCACACAAAGTATTTAATCATGCACAACCCCGATGACAAGCCAAGCAATTGTTTCATACTTTAATAATCTCAACCTTTTTCAACTTTCACGCAATACATGAGCGTGAGCCATGGACATAACACTATATGTGGAATAGAAGGGTGGTTGTGGAGAAGACAAAAAGGAGAAGATAGTCTCACATCAACTAGGCGTATCAACGGGCTATGGAGATGCCCATTAATAGATATCAATGTGAGTGAGTAGGGATTGCCATGCAACGGATGCACTAGAGCTATAAATATATGAAAGCTCAACAAAAGAAACTAAGTGGGGTGCATCCAACTTGCTTGCTCACGAAGACCTAGGGCTCTTTTGAGGAAGCCCATCATTGGAATATACAAGCCAAGTTCTATAATGAAAAATTCCCACTAGTATATGAAAGTGACAACATATGAGACTCTCTAACATGAAGATCATGGTGCTATTTTTGAAGCACAAGTGTGGAAAAAGAGATAGTAGCATTGTCCCTTCTCTCTTTTTCTCTCATTTTTATTTTTTTCTTTCTTTTTTTTCTTTGGCCTTTTTTTTTCTTTTTGGCCTTTCTCTCTATTTTTTTTCTTTTTTTTCTTTTTGTAAAATCTAAAGTCTCATCCTGACTTGTGGGGGAATCATAGTCTTCATCATCCTTTCCTCACTAGGACAATGCTCTAATAATGAAGATCATCACACTTTTATGGATTTACAACTCAAAGCTAGAACAAGATATGACTCTATATGAATGCCTCCGGCAGTGTACCGGGATATGCAATGAATCAAGAGCGACATGTATGAAAATTATGAAAGTGGCCTTGCCACAAATACAATGTCAACTACATGATCATGCAAAAAGCAATATGACAAAAGTAATGCGTGTCATATGAACGGAATGGTGGAAAGTTGCATGGCAATATATCTCGGAATGGCTATGGAAATGCCATAATAGGTAGGTATGGTGGATGTTTTGAGGAAGGAGTATGGTGGGTGTATGGTACCGGCGAAAGTTGCGCGGTACAAGAGAGGCTAGCAATGGTGGAAGGGTGAAAGAGTGCGTATAATCCATGGATTCAACATTAATCAAAGGAACTCATATACTTGTTGCAAAAATTTAGAAGTCATCAAAAACCAAAGTACTATGCGCATGCTCCTAGGGGGATAGATTGGTAGGAAAAGACCATCGCTCGTCCCCGACCGCCACTCATAAGGAAGACAATCAATAAATAAAATTGTGCTCCAACTTCATCACAAAGCGGTTCACCATACGTGCATGCTGTGGAAATCACAAGCTTCAACACAAGAATTCTTTAAATTCATAATCACCCAACTAGCATGACTTTAATATCATTACCTCCATATCTCAAAACAATTCTCAAGCATCAAATTGATCATAGCATCCAATTCACTTTCTGTGATAGTTTTTGTTATACCCAACTTGGATGCTCATCATTCTAGGACCAACTTTATGATCATAGCAAATACCATGCTATTCTAAAATACTCTCAAAATAATATAAGTGAAGCATGAGAGACTATCAATTTCTTCAAAATTAAGACACCACCGTGCTCTAAAAGATATAAGTGAAGCACTAGAGCAAAAACTATCAAGCTCAAAAGATATAAGTGAAGCACATTGAGTATTCTAGCAAATTCTAATCAAATAGGCTTCTACCAAAAGGTGTGTACATCAAGGATGATTGTGGTAAACTAAAAAGCAAAGACTAATATAATACACGACGCTCCAAGCAAAACACATATCATGTAGCGAATAAAAATATAGCTCCAAGTAAAGTTACCAATGAACGAAGACGAAAGAGGGGATGGCTTCCCCGGGCATCCCCAAGCTTAGGCTTTTGGCTATTTTTGAATATCTTGGGGTTCCATAAGCATCCCCAAGCTTAGGCTCTTGCCACTCCCTATTCCATAGTCCATAAAAGCTTTACCCAAAACTTGAAAACTTCACAACACAAAACTCAACAGGAAATCTTATAAGCTCCGTTAGTGAAAGAAAACAAAACCACCACATAAGGTACTGCCATGAACTCATTATTTATTTAATTTGGTGTTTAAACCTACTGTATTCCAACTTCTTTATGTTTCATAGACTGATTTACTAGCCATAGATGCATTGGAATAAGCAAACAACACACGAAAAGCAGAATCTGTCAAAAACAAAACAGTCTGTAGCAATCTGTAACTAATGCAAACTTCTGCAACTCTAAAAATCATACCAAAATAGGACGTCATGGAAAATTGTATATTGAACAGCAGCAAAAAGAATCAACGCAAAAGCACGTTCCTGTGATTTAACAAAATTATATTCGTGCGCGCAAAGTTTCTGTTTTTCAGCAGAATCAAATCAACTATCATCGTAGGTTATCCTATAGGTTCTACTTGGCACAAACACTAATTAAAAGATAAAAACACATCTAACCAGAACGTAGATGAAAGATTTATTAATAAACAGGAGCAAAAACAAAAAAACATAAAGAAAATTGGGTTGCCTCCCAACTAGCGCTATTGTTTAACGCCCCTAGCTAGGCATAAAAGCAAAGATAGATCTAAGTGGTGCCGTAATAATAAGATAGATCTTGAAAGCTCATCTTATATTCTCTACGTTCGGCAGCAAGTTTCCTTTGAGGCAAGCAAAAGTAATCAAAAGGGCTAAATTTAGTGGGGCAAAGATCCCCAAGATCAATCACAGGAGGAACGGGTTCCTCCCTTGGCCCTTCATAATGCACAACTATTTCATCACTAAAAGCATTCTTTTGGCAAAATCTTGTAAGCCTATACACAAGAGAGTACCCTAGCTCATTGTTTCTGAGGGCAAAATCATTATTAAGCTCATTAATGCAATCAACCAAGACATTGGTAGGAACCTTTTTTCTAAGGTTTTCATTAAAAGCGACAGAGTCCGAAGATTGAAAACGTCTAATTTCCTCTTGATCATAGAGGATCGCTTCTATGGGTGGACGACCGGCGTCCACCCTATAGTGCGCAAAGATTTCTTTGGCCTATCTTATGATAAATCTAAACTCATGAGCCAAAAAGATAGTAACAACGCGCTTAACAGAAGAATGCTCAATATTAGAGAATTCTAGGAAAATTCTTTGTATGCAAGGATGCATATGCATAAATTGTCTTTCAAGTTCAACTACAAGCATAGCGATAGCATCCACAAGACTACTAGTTCTATGAAGAATAGAACAACCCATAGAAGGTAAAGCACCGGCACAAGTAAAGAAATCTTGAATAACACATTTGCCAATGATGTTACCACTACCGATTCGAAACTTTTTAGTATGCAAGATAGGGGGTTCATCGGCCGGAGCCTCGGGATTTTCTGTGTTATCATTGTTGTCCATATCGACGATAATCTCCCCAATTTCAGACATAGCGGCAAACAAAAGCAAGGAGGAAGAAGGCAAGCGAAAAGGAGAGGAGGAGATTGGGAAAGAGAGGGCGAATAAAACGGCAAGGGTGAAGTGGGGGAGAGGAAAACGAGAGGCAAATGGCAAATAATGTAAATGCGAGGGAGATGGGTTTGTGATGGGTACTTGGTATGTCTTGACTTGAGCAAAGACCTCCCCGGCAACGGCGCCAGAAATCCTTCTTGCTACGTCTTGAGCTTGCGTTGGTTTTCCTCGAAGAGGAGAGGGTGATGCAGCAAAGTGTTGCGTAAGTATTTCCCTCAGTTTTGAGAACCAAGGTATCAATCCAGTAGGAGGCTCCTCAAAAGTCCCACGCACCTACAAACAAACTGAGAACTCGCAACCAACGCAATAAAGGGGTTGTCAATCCCTTCACAGCCACTTGCGAAAGAGAGATCTAATAAAGATAGTATGATAAGGAGATATATTTTTGGTATTTTATAAGATAGATGCAAAAAGTAAAGATGCAAATAAAGGTAAATTGAAAGCAAATATGATAAGAGATAGACCCTGGGGCCATAGGTTTCACTAGAGGCTTCTCTCAAGATAGCATAAGTATTACGGTGGGTGAACAAATTACTGTCGAGCAATTGATAGAAAAGCGCATAGTTATGAGATTATCTAGGCATGATCATGTATATAGGCATGACGTCGGAGTAATGGGCCACGAGTAGGCTAACCCGAGCCCCAGAACCTTTCAAGACATCGGGGCAGGCCGCGCCCCTCGAGACCCAGAGGCGACTCCAAGACGAGCCGAGTCCCAGAGGCGACTCCAAGACGAGCCGAGTCCTAGAGGCGACTCCAAGACGAGCTGAGTCCCAGAGGTGACTCCAAGACGAGCCGAGTCCCAGAGGCGACTCCAAGACGAGCCGAGTCCCAGAGGAGACTCCAAGATGAGCCGACTCCTGTCCAGCGACTTCCGGAGAGGCCGGCTATAGGGAGTCGGTCTGCGACTCCAACCACCCTGTTAATTAAGGGTAGGCATGGCCACAGTGCGCCGTACCCACGGGGATCTCCGTCCGGCGCCGCACTGTTGCCATGCCAGCCCTGACATCAACCCTTGGGGGCGGAGCCCTGTGCCCACGACGGCCTGTCTGTACGACCCAGAGACGGCAGGACCCACCAGTCAACGGGAGAACTGAAGACGGCAAGAGCGCCACGAAGACGGTCCCGTTGGGAGTCGGCCCCCAGGAGTCGGCCGGCCCCTCCCATGGGCCCCACACGCCATTAACCAGACATGACAGGGGAATGGCAACAGTGATCGCCTGTCAGGCGGCGGCACTGTTGCCACGACCCCATGACCGAGCCAGCATCATTAGAAGCACGGCTACAGTAATCTACAGCCGGCAAGACCCGCCCGCGGCGGACAAGGGCTGTCGGCCCCGTACCAGGCAAGTCGGCGGGACCCACCAGTTGGCGGGCCCCAGTAGTCGGCGGAGAAGACGGCGGCCTGAGAGACAGACGGCTGGGACCCGCACCCAGCCAATTTTACCATTGGGCCTATATAAACCCCCCAGGGCACCCATGCAAAGGGTTCGAATCCATTAGCACTAGACCAGATCATATAGGGAGAAGAGGGCTAGCCTTGCCTTCTCCTACCTCCAAAAACAGCTCAAGGAGCAACCTTGTACCCACTTTGCCTTAGTGACCATGCGGAGACCCCGTAGAGCAGCAGTAGGGGTGTTATCTCCTCGGAGAGCCCTGAAGCTGGGTAAGATCCGCCGGCGTGCATGTCTTCGCCTCATCCCGTTTCCAGGCACCGGCGACGTTCTACTCGCCCCCACCATGATAAGCCATCCTTTGGCATATGTCGCACCCAACCCCCGATATTTGGCGCTCACCATGGGGCCAGGTGCACCGTCGTCTGGAGATCTGTTCTGGACGGGAACTCTTTTCCTCCCTGGCGAGCGCAGCCAGCCAGGCTCGCGAGACGAAGTCTGCATCGACGCGCTGCGCAGCGCTGAGGCGGCCTACGCAGCCAGCCGCCTCACCGAACTTATCAGCGAGGTTTGCCTCTCCGACGAGCCTGCATCCGACGTAGGCACGGGCGGCCCCAAGAACCTCCTTGCGGGCCTCCTCGACCAACTCCATGTCACCGGCGAGCCTGCCGTGGACTTGGAGTCCGTAGGCTCCACCGACCTGATGCTGGTCGACTCCGACGCCACGTCTGTTGGGGATATTACCACTAGGTGTGAACCGGCCTACCTGGGCCGGGTTAACTTCATTAGTGGTATAAGCAGATGAAGGCCCAAGGCCCGTAGTCGGTTTAGAACATGTAGCCGTAAACCGGCCTGATGTATAACTTTTATTGTAATTTAGGAATAGAGAGATACCAACCGGGATACGAGTATGAACCGGTTGGGACTCTATGGACCGACGGGCGTCACCCGTGTATATAAGGGGACGACCCGGCGGCGGTTCAGGACAGACAACCAACAACTCGAGCCTAGGCAAAGCTTGTTTGCTCCCTAGCCATCGAGACTACATCAATTCCATCACAACTAGACGTAGGCTTTTACCTTCATCGAAGGGGCCGAACTAGTATAAACCCTCGTGTCTTTGTGTCCGCTTTAACCCCTTCAAGTAAACTCGTAGCGATGGCTCCACGACTAAGTCCTTTCACTAGGACATCTGCCGTGACAAATCCACGACAGTTGGCGCCCACCATGGGGCTATCACACGATGGTTTGACAATCTTGGAGGGCAAGCTCAAGGGACTCGAAGGCTATGTTGTGGGCCAGATGACCAAGAGTCGTCGCGACAGGATCTACATCGACGACGCAGGATGGGGTCCCGAGGCCGATTTAATCGAGTACGGGTACCGGGTCCCCTTCGGTGGCATACACGTTTTCATTGGCAAGATCGGTGAGCCTGGGCCTGAGCCGGACATCTGCACCGACCTCGTCGAGACGGCTCAGCGTGCGAGATCTACCCAGGCCAAACCGGCCATGAGGCGTGCCTTCGTTGGAGTCATCCACGGAGGAGAGCGTGAGGACGAGTCAGAACACGGTAGCGAGACCGTCGTCTATTCCGGCGATGAGTCCTCAACCGGAGAGACCGAATCGCTATACCAGTTGCAAGACGACCAGGTTAGGGGCTGTTCCGATGGCGACAGTATTCCGGACCCCCCGGGCCCGATCAACCGGGTTGGAATATTCATGGCCGGCACCCAGGCGGCGAATCATTCTTCGACCGCCGCAGCAATACTCTCCGGATCAGCAGCGGCGGCGGCAGCAGGGGCAGGAGGCCTTGTGCGCCCACCGGTTCAAGTCCTATCCGATCTATTTGATGCACTAGCCGTGCTTATGGCAGAAGCCAATCCAGCGGATTAGGAGGCTCACGATACAGAAATTGCAAAGGTGAAAGAGCAGATCACGCAAGCCGAAGCGGATCTGGCAGCAGAGAAGGACAGGATGGCTGCGGAGCGGGCCGCTTTGGACGCCCACGCCTATAAGCTCATGCTTGACCAGAATGCATCACAGGAGGTTTTGAAGCGGAAGCACAGATCGCGCCTGCCGTTAGGGTTTGACCCTCGAAATCTCTTTCACACTCCAGGAGCCGGACCCAGTAATCCGTTGCAGTACCTGGAGGCAAACCGGATTGAGGCACCAGGGCCGGGAGCGACGGTCCAGCCCCGCCTGATGGAACCTCCTCAACAGAACATTGTGGCCCCTCCGCCGGTCCAGACGCCCCCGGGTCATTATTCGAATCCTATGGACAACCTTGTTGCAGCCGCCGCACGATTAGAGGCTATCTCGGTCGAAGGGGACTCTCCACAAGCGATAGAGACGCGCCGGGTCAAGGAGCTCCTCCGGACTGCGCTGATTCAGCAGGAAGCATATTCGTACAGCCGTGATCGGATTCACTCTACGCCCCGTCCAAGCCGGAGCTATAGCAGGCGCATGGATGAACCGGCCATATCGAGCAATGCGCGAGTCCGTGAAGCGGCCCGTGGCAATAACCCGGCAGGTGGTGTCCGCGATGCTCAGGATGTGGTGGACTGGGCCCAGGCACGAAGGGAGGCCGAGTTAGCGGCACAGGATGATGCGGGTCAACTTACACCGGTTCGCCCTACCACCTTCGCCGGGCCAGGAGTCGCATCCGCTTTGGGAGTGCCTTGCTTAATCCCCGCTTTGCGCAATGTGCGCCTGCCCAAAGATTTCAAGGGTCCATGCAAGGTGCCGAATTACACCGCGGATTTATCCCCTGAAGCATGGGTAGAGAGTTATGAGATGGCCATGGAAATGCTAGACGTGGATGAGGCCGCGTGTGCAAAATACTTCACCATGATGCTTGAGGGCACGGCTCGTACTTGGTTGAAGAGCCTACCACCCAATTCTATCAGCTCATGGGCCCAGTTGCGGGCCCGGTGTATACAGAATTTTAAGGATACATGTAAGCAGCCCAAGTCCATAGTAGACCTGGCGGCTTGTGTCCAGGAGGAAGGAGAATCAACGACCCGTTGGGTGCGCCGCGTTTCGGAAATTTTGCACTCGTCTGACAGGATTAATGCTGACTCTGCGATCTTAACTCTGGAAGGCAACTGCCGGTTTGAGCCTTTAAAATTGAAATTGGGACGCATGAAGAGGTTCTGTAATGACATGGGAACCCTCATGGCCGCTTTAGTGAAGTATGCTGATTCGGACAGTACCAAGGATCCCGAGGCTGATGATGATGAAGCAGGGAAGGGAAGGAAGAATGGCAACTCCAAACAGCAGCAGTACAAACCGGCGGGTCATGGAAACGGAGGCAAGCGCAAGGCGGATAGCAGCATGGATTTTGTGGCTAACGCTAATGCACAGGACAGGGGGCAGCGGCGCAGAGGTAAGGCGGCAAATCATAATGGGGCTCCCAATCCTAACGCAAGCCGTTTGAATTATTTGTTGAATCAGCCATGCCCAAAGCACGGGACGAAGGAGTCACCGGCTAACCACCTTTGGAAGGATTGTTATATTATGCAGGAGTTTAAAAACTCTAATGCCTTCCGATATGACCATGGGTCAGGTGGCGGTTCAGGATCCGGTTTCCATGGACCGGGTCACGATGGAGCTTTCGGTTCAGGTCTCAATCAGGGCGGTCACAACAACCAGAATAGTCAGAACGGTCAGCAGCAGCAGTCGGGTTATCAGAGCCAGCCAAAGCAGTTGAACAATGGGCAATACCATGTTTTCACAACTAGCTTGGATAAGCGCGACCGAAAACTCCACAAGCGAGCGGTGAATTCTGTTGAACCGGCCTTACCATGTTACTTACGCTGGTCAGAGCAGCCTATCGTTTGGAGCAGAGAGGATCACCCGCCCCAGGTTGATAATCCGGGCCAGCTAGCATTAGTGGTAGACCCTCAGGTGGGGGGTTATAAGTTCACCAAGGTACTCATGGATGGAGGAAGCAGTATTAACATACTATACTATGAGACATTCCGGCGCATGGGTCTCACAGACAAGGATCTCAGACCGTCTAATACGGTGTTCCATGGTGTAGTGCCAGGCAAATCTGCATATCCTGTTGGTAAGATAGCCCTAGATGTGGCTTTTGGGGACGAGCACGATTCTCGGTCGGAAAAATTAACCTTTGAGGTGGTGAAGATCCGGAGCCCGTATCACGCCTTGTTTGGGCGGCCGGCTTATGCCAAGTTTATGGCGCGGCCTTGTTATGTCTACTTACAGCTCAAGATGCCGGGTTACAAGGGGACAATAACGGTTCATGGGAGCCGTAGGGTCGCTTTGGAATGTGAGGAAGGTGATTCGGCTTATGCAGAGTCGGTCTGTGCCACGGAAGAGTTGAAGTATTATAAGGACAATGTTGATCCGGCGGATATGACCCCTTTGAAGAAGCCAACTAGAGAGCATGATTCGGATTTGAAGTTCAAATCGGCAGCTGAGACCAAGCTTGTTGACTTCGTGCCCGGCGATTCGTCCAAGCAGTTCACTATCAGTGCCAACCTGGATCCCAAATAGGAAAGCGCGCTCATCGAGTTCATCCGTGAGAATCGGGACATCTTTGCATGGAAACCGTCCGACATGCCAGGTGTACCGAGGGAATTCGCTGAGCACACTCTTAATGTGGATCCTAAGTATAAACCGGTGAAACAATTCCTCCGCCGGTTTAATGAAGAAAGGCGCGAAGCCATTGGAGAGGAAGTGGCCAGGCTTTTAGCAGCTGGTTTTATCGTTGAGGTGTTCCATCCAGAGTGGCTTGCTAATCCGGTGCTGGTTCTTAAGAAAAATGGCACTTGGCGTATGTGTGTGGATTACACAGATCTTAACAAGGCCTGTCCAGCGGATCCTTTTGCCCTCCCCCGCATTGACTAGATCATTGATGCCACGGCGGGTTGTGAGCGTTTGAGTTTTTTGGATGCATACTCTGGATATCATCAGATTAAGATGGCGGTTAAGGATCAGGAGAAAACAACATTTATTACTCCCTCTGGAGCCTTCTGCTATGTATCTATGCCCTTCGGGCTCAAGAGTGCCCAAGCCACCTATCAACGGTGTGTACAGAATTGCCTGCATAAACAGATCGGCCGCAATGTGCACGCCTATGTGGATGATATTGTAGTGAAGTCAAGACAGAAGGAGACGCTGATGGATGATTTGAAGGAGACCTTTGACAACTTGCGAGTTTACAAGATGATGCTTAATCCGGCCAAGTATGTCTTTGGTGTTCCGGCAGGCAAGTTACTGGGTTTTCTGGTGTCTAACAGAGGAATTGAGGCTAACCCGGAGAAGATTACAACTATTACCTCCCTAGCTAAACCGAAGTGTATCAATGATGTTCAGCGTTTGGCAGGCCGAATTGCTGCACTGAGCCGGTTTATCAGCCGCCTCGGAGAGAAGGCCATCCCTTTGTACCAAATGCCGAGGAAGACAGACAATTTCGTCTGGAGTCCGGCTGCTGATGAAGCATTTGAGGACTTGAAGCGGCAGTTAGCCAATCCGCCGGTTCTTGCGGCTCCGGTTGACAAGGAGCCATTATTATTATACGTAGCAGCTAATGCTCAGGCAGTTAGCGTGGCTATTGTGGTGGAACGCAAGGAGGCAGGCAAGGAATATCCGGTTCAGCGGCCGGTTTATTATATCAGCGAGGTGCTTATTGAATCCAAGCAAAGGTATCCGCATTGGCAGAAGCTGGTCTATGGTGTCTTCATGGCCAGCCGGAAGTTGAAGCAGTATTTTCAAGGGCACCCCATCACAGTGGTCAGTTCAGCTCCCTTGGGTGATATCATACAGAACCGGGAGGCGACTGGCCGGATTTCCAAATGGGCTATAGAGCTTGGGCCACACGGACTGAAGTATGTACCTCGGACGGCGGTGAAGTCTCAAGCACTTGTTGATTTCATCAATGACTGGACGGAATTACAAGCGCCAGAGGAAAAGCCAGATCACACATATTGGACTATTCATTTTGATGGATCCAGGCAATTGGAAGGCTCGGGGGCTGTTGTCGTATTAACTTCCCCACGAGGTGATAAGTTCTGTTATGTTCTCCGCTTAATGTTCCCTTGTACTAACAATGCAGCTGAGTACGAAGCCTTGCTCCATGGTCTCCGAATGGCTAAAGAGACGAACTTAAGCCGGGTTAAGTGCTTTGGTGACTCGAACCTTGTGGCTCAACAGGTGTCTGGCACTTGGGATTCTAAGGACCCGCTCATGGCTGCATATCGTCGGGAAGTGGATAACATTGCGGGTTGCTTCAAAGGTTATCAAGTGGATCATGTGGACCGTCGGAAGAATGAAGCGGCGGACGCTTTAAGCCGGTTGGGTTCTCAACGCAAACCGGTCCCGCCTAATGTCTTTTTGGACGTGTTGCACAATCCGTCAGTCCAGCTCCCAGGTGAAGCGGATTTGGCTATTCCTGACCCGGAGGCTCAATTAGTGGCAGCATTACATGCTATTCCGGATTGGACGGTTCCTTATATTGCATACATGACCCGGGAGGAGTTGCCAGAGGATGAAATTCTAGCAAGGCAGATAGTCCGGCGATCCAAGTCCATGACGATTCTCAATGGTGAATTGCATCGTTGTAGTGTATCAGGGGCATTTCAACGTTGTGTTTCTCCCGAGGAAGGCTGTGAAATATTACGAGAAATCCATGAAGGGGATTGTGGACACCACGCCGGTTCAAAGTCTCTGGTGGCAAAGGCGTTTCGTCACGGGTTTTACTGGTTGACAGCACATGCTGATGCGGAGGACTTGGTTAAACGGTGCGATGGGTGTCAGAAATTCTCAAGGCGTGCGCATGTGCCGGCTCAAGAATTGAGGATGATTCCAATAACATGGCCGTTTGCAACTTGGGGGCTGGATATGGTCGGACCTTTTAAAAGATCCAAGGATAAGAAAACCCACCTTTTGGTGGCAGTTGATAAATTTACCAAGTGGGTTGAAGCGGAGCCTGTCAGCAAGTGTGATGCAGCAACAACGGTGCAGTTCATCAAAAAGGTGATTTTCCGGTTTGGCTTTCCGCACAGTATCATTACTGACAATGGTACCAATTTATCCAAGGGGGCTATGAAGGAGTTCTGTGAACGTGAGCACATCCGACTTGACGTGTCATCAGTGGCGCACCCCCAGTCCAATGGACAGGCAGAATGAGCTAATCAAGAGATCTTGCGAGGCATCAAACCCCGGCTTATGGTCCCATTGCAAAGGACACCGGGATGTTGGGTTGAAGAGCTACCATCTGTGCTCTGGAGTATCAATACTACGCCAAACCGGTCCACAGGCTACACACCATTTTTTATGGTCTATGGAGCAGAGGCAGTTCTCCCTAGTGATATCCGGCACGATTCGCCTCGTGTGGCAGCTTATGTTGAAGCGGGCAATGAGATAGCACGACAAGACGCTTTGGACCTATTGGACGAGGCGCGTGATCTAGCGGCTGCCCGTTCGGCGATTTACCAACAAGATCTTCGTCGCTATCACAGTCACCGGGTTAGAACCAGAACTTTTCAAGAAGGAGATTTGGTGCTTCGACTAATCCAAGACCAGACAGATATGCACAAGTTATCCCATTTCGTGGTCAGCAAGAATCTGCACAACGGGTCATACTATCTGATTGATATTCGAGAGCATCAAGACTCACGTACATCAGAGGAGGAGACCAACAGGCCTTGGAACATAGCTCATCTGCGGCCTTACTATACTTGAGCCATCGGCTCTATCTATGTACATATCATGACAATGTATATATTATCTTTGATATATCAAACCGGAGCCTCAGCTAAAGCGGGGTCTCTGTCTTTCTTATCATGCGTGGTTACACGGAGCGGCTCTGTTTAAAGCGGCCTCCGGTTTACCCCTTGACATTTGCTTTTTATATATCACTGGGGGCCTTGTTCGTGTCCGAAACAACACAACACCCTTTGATAGGCGACAGCCACCAGATCATTTGGGGACATGGTCAAGTCTGAACCAGTCACGCCTCTTGGTCGGCCTAAGGCCACAAAATCACTTGGGGGCATGGTCGAACCCGAACCATTGCCACGCCTCTTGATCTGGCATATATGCCACGAATCATTTGGGGACCTGGCTGACTTGAATCATTGTCACTCCTATTGGGGGCCTTGGTCCTGTCCGACCATGGTAACACCATCTGATCAGCTCAGTATAGCATATTTTTGCAAACAGTTTTATCATTGCCTTTGCTTCCATGTTATTTTCATGGTTTGTTTGTTCTTTGCTTTTGTCGGATTTCTTTTATGTTGACAAACACCTTTTTCCGGTTCAGCCGATGGATTTGATTCCCCTTTAATCCGGAGGAGTATGTCTGGTTCACCTTTTCCCTGTTAACATCATGGAGTAACAAGGGGGCTCGTATTGATTCAGTACGGTTTATACGGGAGCTATTTTCTCCCCCCCTTTTTTTGACGGTAATGGTTTATAAAACCGCCGCTTCAGGCTTGGCTAAGCCAGCTTCATGCCCAAACATGGCAGGTATTTATGTATCACCTATTTGTTATATTACTGATACACATATCAAGATCATAAACCGGCTGGCGGTATAACCGCCACCGAAGTTCAAATTTTTCTGATTGCAGGAAATATGAATTAAAGTTTTTCAAACAAAAGCTTCAGTACTTATGCACGAAGGCATATTCCAGGCAGAAGTATTAACTATCCTATTACAAGGCAGCACGGTGCCCAAACAAGATCATTGTTCTTTTGGAAAGATGTCACAGACAGCTATCCAAACCGGCTTCCGGTTCAAGCCTGCTCCTCATCCTCCGCCGCTTCAGCTTCCTCGTCTCTACCCATTGGCTGGAAATCAACAGTGGTCCAGTCGATTCCCATTAAAGCTTGGAAAACAGCCTCTTCATGGATCAGGGAAGACGGTTCAATATCAGGAGCATAAGTGTGCTTACGGATTGGAGGGATTAGATTCTCCGCTTCAACAGTTGGGGCAGGCACTCGCTTGTTTTGATCATTATATTGTGCTTGATAATGCGTCAAATCTGCCTCTTCAGCTAGCTGACAAGCCAGAGGGCGCACGACGTGGTTTATTGCCCTTAAATCCTCTTCGTTGAATTCAGAGCCATCTTCTTTCAGGCTGGGATAGCCTTGAGCTTCTTCCACAGGATCAAAATCTGGCACCCATGCCTTTGTCCGGATCAAGGCATTAATGGCTCCGGTTCGGGCGGCGGATTTCTTCAGCTCCTCAATCCGGGCTGGAAGCATTGACAACCTGCTAAGAGTGTCCTGGATTAAAGAGGGTGCCGGGTTGTTATGAGAAGCTGTGGTGATGATCCGTTGGGCTCCGGTATACAATTGTTCCACCAAGGTGTAGGCAGCTTTCAGTTTCTTCCGCACGTCATTTCCAAAGTGCCCAATGCGTGTGCCTATGACAGGATAGGAATGGTCTCAAACCGGATTTATGCTACAACGGGTTCAAATTATCACAGAAGTTAAAAGGAGCTTACCAAAGATCGCAACGGTCATGGAGTGTATTTGCCGCTGTACGACCGTCAGTTCATCCACTACCGGTTTAAGGGCAGCTTCAGCATTTTCCGCTCTTTTGGTTAAAGCGGCCTTCTCAATGGCCCAGTCAGCCCGCTCTTTCTTGAAGCCTTCTTTCAGCTGTTCAGCAGTGCTCAAGGCGCAGGTTAATTCTTGTTTTGCCTTATCTGTTTCAGCCTGCTGGGTTTTCAAGGCCTCCTGCAAATCGGCAATCCGGTCCTCCTTGATTTTCACCTCAGCCTGCATACAGACAGTGTTTAAGCTTTACACAGGCGATCCAAGAAATTGAAGTATCAACCACATAACAAAGGTATATGCCTAATACTTGGGGGCTAATGCACCTTCAATTTTTATATATTACTAGATTGCAAAGTCCCAAGCTCAATACAAGTATTCAACTTGGCACTTGGGGGCTAATGGCTATTTGATCAAATTATGTTCTAAGGACAGTTTTCTATTGGAGCCCCGGTTTACTTATGCTAAGTTAGACCGGCCCTTGAGGGCTATACCGATGGGTTTCAAAAATGTTTAGGACCAAGTCCCGGTTTGACCAAGGTTACAAACCGGCCCTTGGGGGCTAGAAGGATGGATGCAATGGCAGCAAGAAAAGAAGTAAATTACCTCAAATTTATCCCTCATCATCTTGACCAGGCCAGCTTCACAGTCACGGCTAGTGTAAAGCCGGTTTAAATAGCCGGAGTGAAGATCTTGGGCACTCAGGGCAGCATATGTCTCTAGTTCAACATCCCATTTTCCTTTGTTCAAAGTGGAAAAATCCTCTTTGATGGTATGCTTGGTAAGGGTGACAGGATTCCCGGGTTCAAAGCGGCCCACACCGGTAATCACAACGTCATCATCTTTGGACTCGCCGGTTTGTGTTGGTGCGGCCGGTTTGTCAGCAGGAGCGTGGGATTTCTCAATCCGGACGAAGCTGGCAGGCGGATCAGCAGAGGCTGAAGTGTTAATAAGCCCTTCTTCCGGAATAACATCGTCTTGCAAAGGAGGATCATTGGGAATATCTTCAGGAGCGAACATTTCAAGATCCGGCGCTTGGTCATGTTCTGGGGCTACATCTTCTTCAGCCGCTTTATCCAGGCGGGTTTTCTTGCTTGGTTTCGGTTTGGCCCTGAAAGAAAAACAAAAGTCAAGGAAAGGCATAAGCCATTACGCAGTATACTGGAAGCATATGTTCAGTTTAACTTACCCAGCAACTGTTTTCAATGGTGGTAGCTGAGTGGCCGATGATTCACCAGACGATGAATGAGAAGTGACCTGATAATCGGAGTCGGATGGATTAAGAGGTTGACGGAAGAAACCCGCTTTAGGATTTAAATCAATAAAAAGGTCGGAGACCTCGGAGCGGCGTTTTCAAACCGGACTGTTCGGTAAACCAGCAGAAGTAACTACCTGGCCGCCGTGCCGGGTTGTGCGGCGAGCTTCGTGTTGCTGGGTCTTCATAAGAAATTTGGGATCCAAATAAGCAAGAGAATGAGAAAATTTAACTTTCCGGTTTGCCCGGCAAAATTTTGGCAAAGGCAAGATTTCTGAATCGGAGGAGAGAATAGTTACCTCAACGAATCCCGCATTGCTGGCTTCAGCGTCATCCTGACAAGCATCATCATCAATAAGGCTTGTAAAAAGTAAGCCAAGTGAATCAAGTTCTACCTCAAGATCCGGATTACCCACATCATCATCAATAGCTGGGTCAGATGAAGCGGTGGTTTTTCTCTTACGAGCTGGTTTCTTGATAACCTTGGTCTTGGGCCGGGTTGGCCGCCCTGCCTTTTCCGTTTTATCTTGTGAAAGCTTCTTGCTCCAAAACGCATTATCACTCTGGATCAGCAATAATTAAAGGTCAGGCAGATAAAGTAGTAACAGGTTCAATAATAGAGCAATTAAAATCTTACCGCTGGCGGTTCGTGTTGGAAATATGCCCTAGAGGCAATAATAAAAGCATTATTATTATATTTCTTTGTTCATGATAATTGTATCTATTCATGCTATAATTGTGTTATCCGGAAATCGTAATACATGTGTGAATAACAGACACCAACATGTCCCTAGTGAGCCTCTAGTTGACTAGCTCGTTGATCAATAGATAGTCATGGTTTCCTGGCTATGGACATTGGATGTCATTGATAACGGGATCACATCATTAGGATAATGATGTGATGGACAAGACCCAATCTTAAGCATAGCGTGAGATCGTGTAGTTCGTTTGCTAGAGCTTTTCTAATGTCAAGTATCTTTTCCTTTGACCATGAGATCGTGTAACTCCCGGATACCATAGGAGTGCTTTGGGTGTATCAAACGTCACAACGTAACTGGGTGACTATAAAGGTGCACTACAGGTATCTTCGAAAGTGTCTGTTGGGTTGACACGGATCGAGACTGGGATTTGTCACTCCGTATGACGGAGAGATATCACTGGGCCCACTCGATAATGCATCATCATAATGAGCTCAAAGTGACCAAGTGTCTGGTCACGGGATCATGCATTACGGTACGAGTAAAGTGACTTGCCGGTAACGAGATTGAACGAGGTATTGGGATACCGACGATTGAATCTCGGGCAAGTAACATATATTGACAAAGGGAATTGCATACGGGGTTGATTAAATCCTCGACATCATGGTTCATCTGATGAGATCATCGTGGAGCATGTGGGAGCCAACATGGGTATCTAGATCCCGCTGTTGGTTATTGACCGGAGAGCGATCTCGGTCATGTCTACATGTCTCCCGAACCCGTAGGGTCTACACACTTAAGGTTCGGTTACGCTAGGGTTGTAGGGATATGTATATGCAGTAACCCGAATGTTGTTCGGAGTCCCGGATGAGATCCCGGACATCACGAGGAGTTCCGGAATGGTCCGGAGGTAAAGATTTATATATGGAAAGTCCTGTTTCGGCCATCGGGACAAGTTTTGGGGTTATCGGTATTGTACCGGGACCACCGGAAGGGTCCCGGGGGTCCACCGGGTGGGTCCACCTGTCCCGAGGGGCCACATGGGCTGTAGGGGGTGCGCCTTGGCCTACATGGGCCAAAGGGCACCAGCCCCACATAGGCCCATGCGCCTAGGGTTTGAGGGGGGAAGAGTCCTAGGAGGGGAAGGCACCTCCTAGGTGCCTTGGGGGGGAGGGAAACCCCCCTTGGCCGCCGCACCCCCTAGGAGATTGGATCTCCTAGGGCCGGCCACCCCCCTTGGCCCTCCTATATATAGTGGGGGAGAGGAGGGACTTCACACCTTGGCCTTTGGTTGCCTCCTTCTCCCTCTCCAACACCTCCTCCTCCTCCTCCATAGTGCTTAGCGAAGCTCTGCCGGAGTACTGCAGCTCCATCAACAACACGCCGTCGTGCTGCTACTGGTGCCATCTCCCTCAACCTCTCCTCCCTCCCTTGCTGGATCAAGAAGGAGGAGACGTGGCTGTTCCGTACGTGTGTTGAACGCGGAGGTGCCGTCCGTTCGGTGCTAGGATCTCCGGTGATTTGGATCACGTCGTCTTCGACTACATCATCCCCGTTCTTTGAATGCTTCCGCTCGCGATCTACAAGGTACGTAGATGCATCTAATGACTCGTTGCTAGATGAACTCATAGATGGATCTTGGTGAAACCGTAGGAAATTTTTTTGTTTTCTGCAACGTTCCCCAACAGTGGCATCATGAGCTAGGTCTATGCGTAGTTCTTCTTGCACGAGTAGAACACAATTTGTTGTGGGCGTAGATTTGTCAACTTTCTTGCCGCTACTAGTCTTATCTTGCTTCAGCGGTATTGTGGGATGAAGCGGCCCGGACCAACCTTACACGTACGCTTACGTGAGACCGGTTCCACCGACTAACATGCACAAGTTGCATAAGGTGGCTGGCGGGTGTCTGTCTCTCCTACTTTAGTTGAAGCGGATTCGATGAAAAGGGTCCTTATGAAGGGTAAATAGAAGTTGACAAATCATGTTGTGGTTTCACGTAGGTAAGAAAACGTTCTTGCTAGAACCCTACTTCAGCCACGTAAAACATGCAACAACAATTAGAGGACGTCTAACTTGTTTTTGCAGCAAGTGCTTTGTGATATGATATGGCCAAAGTTGTGATGAATGATGAATGATCTATATGTCATGTATGAGATGTTCATGCTATTGTAATAGGAATCACGACTTGCATGTCGATGAGTATGACAACCGGCAGGAGCCATAGGAGTTGTCTTTATTTTTTGTATGACCTGCGTGTCATTGAAGAACGCCATGTAAACTACTTTACTTTTTTACTAAACGCGTTAGTCATAGAAGTAGAAGTAGTCGTTGGCGTGACAACTTCATGAAGACACGATGGATCATGATGATGGAGATCATGGTGTCATGCCGGTGACAAGATGATCATGGAGCCCCGAAGATGAAGATCAAAGGAGCTATATGATATTGGCCATATCATGTCACTACTTTATATAATTGCATGTGATGTTTATTATGTTTTATGCATCTTGTTTACTTAGGACGACGGTAGTAAATAAGATGATCCCTTACAAAATTTCAAGAAGTGTTCTCCCCTAACTGTGCACCGTTGCTACAGTTCGTCGTTTCGAAGCACCACGTGATGATCGGGTGTGATAGATTCTTAAGTTCACATACAACGGGTGTAAGACAGTTTTACACAGCGAAAACACTTAGGGTTAACTTGACGAGCCTAGCATGTACAGACATGGCCTCGGAACACGGAGACCGAAAGGTCGAACACGAGTCGTATGGAAGATACGATCAACATGAGAATGTTCACCGACGATGACTAGTCCGTCTCACGTGATGATCGGACACGGCCTAGTCGACTCGGATCGTGTAACACTTAGATGACCAAAGGGATGTCAAATCTGAGTGGGAGTTCATTATAATTTGATTAGATGAACTTAATTATCATGAACTTAGTCTAAATATTTTACAATATGTCTTGTAGATCAAATGGCCAACGTAGTCCTCAATTTTAACGCGTTCCTAGAGAAAACCAAGCTGAAAGACGATGGCAGCAACTATACGGACTGGGTCCGGAACCTGAGGATCATCCTCATAGCTGCCAAGAAAGATTATGTCCTACAAGCACTGTTGGGTGACGCACCTGTCCTCCCTGCAGAACAAGACGTTATGAACGCTTGGCAGGCATGTTCCGATGACTACTCCCTCGTTCAGTGCGGCATGCTTTACAGCTTAGAGCCGGGGCTCCAAAAGCGTTTTGAGAGACATGGAGCATATGAGATGTTCGAAGAGCTGAAAATGGTTTTCCAAGCTCATGCCCGGGTCGAGAGATATGAAGTCTCCGACAAATTCTTCAGCTGTAAGATGGAGGAAAATAGTTCTGTTAGTGAGCACATACTCACTATGTCTGGGTTACATAACCGCTTGACTCAGCTGGGAGTTAATCTCCCGGATGATGCGGTCATTGACAGAATCCTCCAGTCGCTTCCACCAAGCTACAAGAGCTTTGTGATGAACTTCAATATGCAGGGGATGGAAAAGACCATTCCTGAAGTATTTGCTATGCTGAAATCAGCAGAGGTAGAAGTCAAGAAGGAACATCAAGTGTTGATGGTCAATAAAACCACTAAGTTCAAGAAGGGCAAGGGTAAAAAGAACTTCAAGAAGGACGGCAAGGTAGTTGCCACGCCCAGCAAGCAAGCTGCCGGGAAGAAGCCAAAGAATGGACCCAAACCCGAGACTGAGTGCTTTTATTGCAAGGAAAGTGGTCACTGGAAGCGGAACTGCCCCAAATACTTAGCGGACAAGAAGGCCGGCAAAACCAAAGGTATATTTGATATACATGTAATTGATGTGTACCTTACCAGTAATCGTAGTGACTCCTGGGTATTTGATACCGGTGCCGTTGCTCATATTTGTAACACACAGCAGGAGCTACGGTATAAACGGAGACTGGCGAAGGACGAGGTGACGATGCGCGTCGGGAATGGTTCCAAGGTCGATGTGATCGCCGTCGGCACGCTACCTCTACATTTAACTACGGGATTAGTTTTGAACCTCAATAATTGTTATTTTGTGCCAAGTTTGAGCATGAACATTGTATCAGGATCTCGTTTAATTCTAGATGGCTACTCATTTAAATCCGAGAATAATGGTTGTTCTATTTATATGAGAGATATGTTTTATGGTCATGCTCCGATGGTGAATGGTTTATTCTTTATGAATCTCGAGCGTAATGCTACAAATATTCATAGTGTAAGTACCAAAAGATGTAAGATTGATAGTGATAGTCCCACATACTTGTGGCACTGCCGCCTTGGTCACATAGGTGTCAAACGCATGAAGAAGCTCCATGATGATGGACTTTTAGAGTCTCTTGATTACGAATCATTAGACACGTGCGAACCATGCCTCATGGGTAAAATGACCAAGACTCCATTCTTAGGAACAATGGAGCGAGCAACCAACTTATTGGAAATCATACATACTGATGTGTGCGGTCCAATGAGTGTTGAGGCTCGCAGTGGCTATCGTTATGTTCTCACCCTCACTGATGACTTGAGTAGATATGGGTATGTCTACTTAATGAAACACAAGTCTGAGACCTTTGAAAAGTTAAAGGAATTTCAGAGTGAAGTTGAGAATCAACGTGACAGGAAAATCAAGTTTCTACGATCAGATCGTGGAGGAGAATACTTGAGTCACGAGTTTGGTACACACTTAAGAAAATGTGGAATAGTTTCACAACTCACGCCGCCTGGAACACCTCAGCGTAATGGTGTGTCCGAACGTCGTAATCGCACTCTATTAGATATGGTGCAATCTATGATGTCTCTTGCCGATTTACCACTATATTTTTGGGGCTATGCTTTAGAGACTGCCGCATTCACTTTAAATAGGGCACCGTCGAAATCCGTTGAGACGACACCGTATGAATTGTGGTTTGGGAAGAAACCTAAGATGTCGTTTCTAAAAGTTTGGGGATGCGATGCTTATGTCAGGAAACTTCAACCTGAAAAGCTCGAACCCAAATCGGAAAAATGCGTCTTCATAGGATACCCTAAAGAAACTGTTGGGTATATCTTCTACCTCAGATCCGAAGGCAAGATCTTTGTTGCCAAGAATGGGTCCTTTCTGTAGAAAGAGTTTCTCTCGAAAGAAGTAAGTGGGAGGAAAGTAGAGCTTGATGAAGTATTACCTCCTGAACCGGAAAATGGCGCAACTCAAGAAAAAGTTCCTGAGGTGCCTGCACCGGCTAGAGAGGAAGTTAATGATAATGATCAAGATACTTCTGATCAAGCTCCTACTGAAATTCGAAGGTCCACAAGGACACGTTCCACACCAGAGTGGTACGGCAACCCTATCTTGGAAATCATGTTGTTAGACAACAGTGAACCTTCGAACTATGAAGAAGCGATGGCGGGCCCGGATTCCGACAAATGGCTAGAAGCCATGAAATCCGAGATAGGATCCGTGTATGAAAACGAAGTATGGACTTTGACTGACTTGCCCGTAGAACGGCGAGCCATAGAAAATAAATGGATCTTTAAGAAGAAGACAGACGCGGATGGTAATGTGACCATCTATAAAGCTCGGCTTGTCGCTAAGGGTTATCGACAAGTTCAAGGGGTTGACTACGATGAGACTTTCTCACCGGTAGCGAAGCTGAAGTCCGTCCGAATCATGTTAGCAATTGCCGCATTTTATGATTATGAAATTTGGCAAATGGACGTCAAAACGGCATTCCTTAATGGTTTCCTTAAGGAAGAATTGTATATGATGCAGCCGGAAGGTTTTGTCGATCCTAAGAATGCTGACAAGGTGTGCAAGCTCCAACGCTCGATTTATGGGCTGGTGCAAGCATCTCGGAGTTGGAACATTCGTTTTGATGAGATGATCAAAGCGTTTGGGTTCACACAGACTTATGGAGAAGCCTGTGTTTACAAGAAAGTGAGTGGGAGCTCTATAGCATTTCTCATACTATATGTAGATGACATACTTTTGATGGGAAATGATATAGAACTCTTGGACAACATTAAGGCCTACTGGAATAAAAGTTTTTCAATGAAGGACCTTGGAGAAGCTGCTTATATATTAGGCATCAAGATCTATAGGGATAGATCGAGACGCCTCATAGGTCTTTCACAAAGCACATATCTTGATAAGATTTTGAAGAAGTTCAAAATGGATCAGTCCAAGAAAGGGTTCTTGCCTGTTTTGCAAGGTGTGAAATTGAGCTCAGCTCAATGTCCGACCACGGCAGAAGATATAGAAGAGATGAGTGTCATCCCCTATGCCTCAGCCATAGGTTCTATTATGTATGCCATGCTGTGTACCAGATCTGATGTAAACCTTGCCGTAAGTTTGGTAGGAAGGTACCAAAGTAATCCCGGCAAGGAACACTGGACAGCGGTCAAGAATATCCTGAAGTACCTGAAAAGGACTAAGGAAATGTTTCTCGTTTATGGAGGTGACGAAGAGCTCGTCGTAAAGGGTTACGTCGACGCTAGCTTCGACACAGATCTGGATGACTCTAAGTCACATACCGGATACGTGTATATTTTGAATGGTGGGGCAGTAAGCTGGTGCAGTTGCAAGCAGAGCGTCGTGGCGGGATCTACATGTGAAGCGGAGTACATGGCAGCCTCGGAGGCAGCACATGAAGCAATTTGGGTGAAGGAGTTCATCACCGACCTAGGAGTCATACCCAATGCGTCGGGGCCGATCAAGCTCTTCTGTGACAACACTGGAGCTATTGCACTTGCCAAGGAGCCCAGGTTTCACAAGAAGACAAGGCACATCAAGCGTCGCTTCAACTCCATTCGTGAAAATGTTCAAGATGGAGACATAGAGATTTGTAAAATACACACGGACCTGAATGTAGCGGATCCGTTGACTAAACCTCTCCCTAGAGCAAAACATGATCAACACCAGAATTCCATGGATGTTCGATTCATCACAATGTAACTAGATTATTGACTCTAGTGCAAGTGGGAGACTGTTGGAAATATGCCCTAGAGGCAATAATAAAAGCATTATTATTATATTTCTTTGTTCATGATAATTGTCTTTATTCATTCTATAATTGTGTTATCCGGAAATCGTAATACATGTGTGAATAACAGACACCAACATGTCCCTAGTGAGCCTCTAGTTGACTAGCTCGTTGATCAATAGATAGTCATGGTTTCCTGGCTATGGACATTGGATGTCATTGATAACGGGATCACATCATTAGGATAATGATGTGATGGACAAGACCCAATCTTAAGCATAGCGTGAGATCGTGTAGTTCGTTTGCTAGAGCTTTTCTAATGTCAAGTATCTTTTCCTTTGACCATGAGATCGTGTAACTCCCGGATACCGTAGGAGTGCTTTGGGTGTATCAAACATCACAACATAACTGGGTGACTATAAAGGTGCACTACAGGTATCTCCGAAAGTGTCTGTTGGGTTGACACGGATCGAGACTGGGATTTGTCACTCCGTATGACGGAGAGATATCACTGGGACCACTCGGTAATGCATCATCATAATGAGCTCAAAGTGACCAAGTGTCTGGTCATGGGATCATGCATTACGGTATGAGTAAAGTGACTTGCCGGTAACGAGATTGAACGAGGTATTGGGATACCGACGATCGAATCTCGGGCAAGTAACATATCGATTGACAAAGGGAATTGCATACGGGGTTGATTAAATCCTCGACATCGTGGTTCATCCGATGAGATCATCGTGGAGCATGTGGGAGCCAACATGGGTATCCAGATCCCGCTGTTGGTTATTGACCGGAGAGCGATCTCGGTCCTGTCTACATGTCTCCCGAACCCGTAGGGTCTACACACTTAAGGTTCGGTTACGCTAGGGTTGTAGGGATATGTATATGCAGTAACCCGAATGTTGTTCGGAGTCCCGGATGAGATCCCGGACATCACGAGGAGTTCCGGAATGGTCCGGAGGTAAAGATTTATATATGGAAAGTCCTGTTTCGGCCATCGGGACAAGTTTCGGGGTTATCGGTATTGTACCGGGACCACCGGAAGGGTCCCGGGGGTCCACCGGATGGGTCCACCTGTCCCGAGGGGCCACATGGGCTGTAGGGGGTGCGCCTTGGCCTACATGGGCCAAAGGGCACCATCCCCACATAGGCCCATGCGCCTAGGGTTTGAGGGGGGAAGAGTCCTAGGAGGGGAAGGCACCTCCTAGGTGCCTTGGGGGGGAGGGAAACCCCCCTTGGCCGCCGCACCCCCTAGGAGATTGGATCTCCTAGGGCCGGCCACCCCCCTTGGCCCTCCTATATATAGTGGGGGAGAGGAGGGACTTCACACCTTGGCCTTTGGTTGCCTCCTTCTCCCTCTCCAACACCTCCTCCTCCTCCATAGTGCTTAGCGAAGCTCTGCCGGAGTACTGCAGCTCCATCAACAACACGCCGTCGTGCTGCTACTGGTGCCATCTCCCTCAACCTCTCCTCCCTCCCTTGCTGGATCAAGAAGGAGGAGACGTGGCTGTTCCGTACGTGTGTTGAACGCGGAGGTGCCGTCCGTTCGGTGCTAGGATCTCCGGTGATTTGGATCACGTCGTCTTCGACTACATCATCCCCGTTCTTTGAACGCTTCCGCTCGCGATCTACAAGGTACGTAGATGCATCTAATGACTCGTTACTAGATGAACTCATAGATGGATCTTGGTGAAACCATAGGAAATTTTTTTGTTTTCTGCAACGTTCCCCAACAGTTCGTTGGTGGTGCAGTAAGGAAGCAGACCGGTTTGAGCACAGAGGTGCTCCGGTTCATTCAACATCTTCTTTACAGATTCTGTGACTTCGTCGTCGGAGACTTGGATTTTGATATGTCGGAGTGGGTCATCGACGCTACCAGTGTATTCGCACATCAAACCGGGGCGCCGGCTCAGAGGCAGTATGCTCCATGATATCCAGCAGCGTGCAAGATCTATTCCTGTTAAACTGTTGGCCATAAAGGCTCGGAGCTTGGATAGCTGAGGAGCATACTTAATTTTCTCCTTGGCGCTTAGCCTTTGTGGAAAAGGGTGAGTGTTGCTGAGCCGTTCCGGACGGAAGCCAGGCAAGGGATTTTCATTGTCAGGGGAGGTATCCTGGCAATAAAACCAAGTTGCATTCCACTCCTTGGGGTGAGTATGGAGTTTGACGTGGGGATAGGTGATCTCCTTCCTCTTCTGAATGGCCATACCGCCCAGTTCAGTATTAGGACCATCGGTGAATTCAGTGCGACGGTTCAGATGAAAGAGATCTCTAAATAACTCGACTGAAGGCTCTTCTTGAAGGTATGCCTCAGAAAGTACTTGAAAGTGACATAGATTGGTGACAGAGTTGGGGCCAATATCCCGTGGACGGAGCTGAAAGTTGGCTAACACATCCCGATAAAATTTAGAACCGGGCGGTTTGAAGCCCCGGGCCATGTGATCTGCGAAGACCACGACCTCTCCTTCCTGGGGTGTGGGAGGACATTCATCTCCGGGAACCCTCCAGCGGATCGTATCTTTATCATCCAAAGCGCCAATCAGGACTAGGTCGTCCAACTGTGATTCTGTGACGCGAGAGGGAACCCAATTGCACTCATACACTTGTTTGGCCATGACGAGATCTACAAGAAATAGGTAATCCGGTTCAAGGAGATGCCGGATAAAAAGGTGTTGATCTAACTACGATAAACCGGCAGCAGTACCTATAAACCGGTCTTCTACAATGCGGCACCATATGGATTCTGGTAGTTCAACCAGGGGACTAATGGTATATACCGGTTTAGCAATTTTTTCTATGGTAAAGTTAAACCGCCTGACCTAAGCATCGGAAGCAATTGAAGCTATGGATAACTATGCAGAAACAAGTTTCACAAAATCTTGTTACAGCCGCGAATCTACAGCAAGCTCACAAAAACAGGAAATATTTTGAAGAGTAAGGCGGAAACAGAAGTGAACCATTGAGCGGATATGTGCGGGAGATCTATGGGCTTAGATGAGAAGTTGCAAGCGGATGCTTAGGGATCGCTACTAAACACAGCAAGAGTTCACGGATTCATTCAAGATCAGAGAACAGATATGAGCGCGTGATGAACACAGCATGAACACGGAACCCTAAGAACAGATCTAGGTTAAAGAGAGGAGAAAGCTTACCGGGAACGGAGGAGGTGTGGAGAGATGCCGCAATACTCTGGTACGTTCAGGTTGATGCAGCGGCCTGAGACAAGGCAGAGGTCGACGGCGGTGGCGGAACTCCAAAGCTGGCGGCGTGAGGAAGAAGAAGAAGAAGGGACAAAGGGGAAAGAAAAGAAATGACCCTTCGGTCTTATTTATAAGCCAACCGAGCTAGGTCAAGCGCGCGGATCCAGGAGCTGTTATTAAAGAGGGCGTTATAAATTTCATGATGACGTCATGCCGGTTTACAGCAACCAAAAATGATGACGTCATGCCGGTTTACAGCAACCAAAGGTGATGATGACATGGTGATTTACCAATTACCAGAAGATATCCAAGACACAAGGTTTTGTGAAGGATTGACATGAACCAGTTCAAATCAATCTGGGGCCTAATGTTGGGGATATTACCACTAGGTGTAAACCGGCCTACCTGGGCCGGGTTAACTTCATTAGTGGTATAAGCAGATGAAGGCCCAAGGCCCGTAGTCGGTTTAGAACATGTGGCCGTAAACCGGCCTGATGTATAACTTGTATTGTAAGTTAGGAATAGAGAGATACCAACCGGGATACGAGTATGAACCGGTTGGGACTCTATGGACCGACGGGCATCACCCGTGTATATAAGGGGACGACCCGGCGGCGGTTCAGGATAGACAACCAACAACTCAAGCCTAGGCGAAGCTTGTTTGCTCCCTAGCCATCGAGACTACATCAATTCCATCACAACTAGACGTAGGCTTTTACCTTCATCGAAGGGGCCGAACTAGTATAAACCCTCGTGTCTTTGTGTCCGCTTTAACCCCTTCAAGTAAACTCGTAGCGATGGCTCCACAACTAAGTCCTTTCACTAGGACATCTGCCGTGACAAATCCACGACAACATCACTCGACGCGTTCCCCACCAATGTGGTGGTCTACGACGAGCCGCTCCCTCATGAGGAGAGCGGCGGAAGCGCCGTCACGGAGGTGCTCGTCATCAGTCACGACGAGCGTTCCGGTGAGGGAGCTCATGACCCACTCGACGCGGCTCTACAAGACCTGACTGCGCCTATTCCAGAAGACGCAGACACCGAGACGCTGGAGACACGCCGCCTTCAGATCATCGAAGGCGCCAAGAAGCTGGCAAGCATGAGGCGCTTGTCAGAAGCCTACTAGCGTGAGATGGATCGCGTTGTGGGCGGCTTGCCGGCTCCGACTGGGCCTAGCCTCCTAGGTGCAGTCCGGCAGAGCGGCGCGACCATCGCCAACCAGTTCGGGGCCAATCGCCACGTATATGCCACGCCTGCGGAGAACATCCGCGCCGCCCAGGCGGCGACTGACGAGCTGAAGAACTTTGAAGGCGAAGAGCATCGCATGATGACGGAGCGAGTCCAGCAGCTCCTCGACGCGGTTGCCGCGCAGAATGCAGCCGGCGGCCGCATAGAGGCGCCGCGACAGCCAGACGACGACCTGCCTCCCCGCCGAGATCAAGGCGCGACGTCTCGGAAGAAAAGACAAAGAGCCGGCTGTCAGCCACAGTCGGACTCGCATCACCATCGAGTGCGACCAAGACGGCCGCCCGAGAGCAGTGGAACGGCAGGGCGACTATCTGCCTCCCCCACCGAGAAGAGAAAGGCGAGTTTCCCCACCGCCCGTTGAACATCCGACTCTCGGTGGCCGCCTTGGCCGCCGAAAGGGAGTCGGAGAGAACGACGCCCGCCACCGGATCGACCAACTCCACCGATCCCTGGCGCTGGAAGAAGAAGATGAGTTGGGTCCGCCCTGCTTCGGACCTCGCATCCGAGATGAGCCCTTCCCCAAAGGGTTCACGCTCCCCCGAGATATGCCCAAGTATACCGGCTCCGTGAAGCCGGAAGACTGGCTAGCTGACTACTCCACGGCCGTCAACATAGCGAACGGCAACAAGCGAGTTGCCGTGAAGTATGTTCCACTCATGCTCCAGGGCACGACCTGGACATGGTTGAACAGTCTGAAGCCCCGCAGCATCAACAGCTGGGTCGACTTCACCGAGGCCTTCATCCGCAATTTCACGAGCACGTACAAGCGACCTCCCAAGCCGCGCCATCTTTCCTTGTGTGTGCAAGGCCCCGACGAGTCAACACGCGACTACCTCACGCGCTGGGCCGAGCTTCGGAACTCCTGCGAGAGCGTGCACAAGGTGCAGGCTATCGAGTACTTCACCGCCGGGTGCCGAGAGGGCACTCTCCTCAAGCACAAGCTACTCTGCGACGAGCCGGAAACCCTCGACGAACTGCTGATCATAGCTGACAAATATGCCACGGCCGACTCCTCCATGAAGACGGAGATTCAAGTTAGTGCGACTGGCAAAACGGCCCCTCAGGCTCCCAGAACTCCGGCTGGAGATGCCATTCGGCAACAACAACAGAACGATAACAAGCACAAGGCCTCACAGCCGACTTCCAGCAGTCGGCAGGTTGCAACAGTCGAAGACCAACAGCCGGAGGGGCAGCCTCCCACCAAGCGACAGAAAGGCGGCAAGTCCAACTGGTTGCCGGCCTTCTCTTACGAGCAGACTCTAGATGGTCCCTGCAAGTTCCACAGCGGCGTAAAGCCGTCGAACCATACCACCCGAAAGTGCCATTGGCTCACCAGAATCGCCAAGGGAGACGGCCTCCTCCCTCCCCCGCCTGCTGGGCCGCCGCCTCCACCGCCGCCCCAGCAGCTGGCTGCCAGGCCAGTCGGCGCCGTACGACATGAGTACCCAGAAGAGCACGGAGCCTACGTGGTGTTCAGCAGTGTGGCTGACGATCGACGCAGCAGGCGGCTGCAGCAGCAAGAGGTGAATGCAGTAGCATTAGACACTCCAGAATTTATGCATTGGTCCGAGAAGCCTATCAGTTGGAGCAGAGCTGATCACCCAGAGGTGATACCGAATCCAGGCTCCTACGCCTTGGTTTTGAGCGCTACTCTAGCCACAGATAGGCGGGACGCTTGCTTCTCGCGAGTGTTGATAGATGGAGGCAGTAGCATCAATATCCTGTACAAGGATACCATGGAGAAGTTAGGAATCAAGCAAAGACAGCTCCAGAGCAGCCGGACAGTGTTCCACGGCATTGTACCTGGCCTTTCCTGCTCACCAATCGGCAAGATCCTGATTGACGCCTCTTTGGAGACAAAGATCATTTCCGCCGAGAGACAGTTTGGTTTGAAGTGGTGGACCTCGAAAGCCCATATCATGCGTTACTTGGCCGACCTGCTTTGGCCAAGTTCATGGCGGTCCCCCACTATGCTGTTGGGGAACGTAGTAATTTTAAAAAAATTCCTACGCACACGCAAGATCATGGTGATGGCATAGCAATGAGAGGGGAGAGTGTTGTCCACGTACCCTCGTAGACCGTAAGCGGAAGCGTTAGCAAAACGCGGTTGATGTAGTCGTACGTCTTCACGATCCGACTAATCCAAGTACCGAACGTACGGCACCTCCAAGTTCAGCACACGTTCAGCTTGATGAAGATCCCCGGGCTCCGATCCAGCAAAGCTTCGGGGATGAGTTCCATCAGCACGATGGCGTGGTGACGATGATGATGTTCTACCGGCGCAGGGCTTCGCCTAAACTCCGCGACGATATGACCGAGGTAGAATATGGTGGAGGGGGGCACCGCACACGGCTAAGGAACGATCCGTAGATCAACTTGTGTTGTTGTGCCTAGAGGTGCCCCCTGCCCCCATATATAAAGGAGCCAGGGGGAGGGGTTCGGCCGGCCAGGAGGGGCGCGCCAGGAGGAGTCCTCCTCCCACTGGGAGTAGGACTCCCCCCCTTCCTTGTTGGAGTAGGAGAGAAGGAAAGAGGGGGAGAGGAGGAAGGAAAAGGGGGCTGCACCCCGTGTCCAATTCGGACCAGAGGGGGGCTGCGCCCCTCCTTCCTTTCGGCCTCTCTCCACTATTCCCGTATGGCCCAATAAGGCCCATATACTCCCCGGCGAATTCCCGTAACTCTCCGGTACTCCGAAAAATACCCGAATGACTCGGAACCTTTCCGAACTCCGAATATAGTCGTCCAATATATCGATCTTTACGTGTCGACCATTTCGAGACTCCTCGTCATGTCCCCGATCTCATTCGGGACTCCGAACTCCTTCAGTACATCAAAACTCATAAACTCCTAATATAACTGTCATCGAAACCTTAAGCGTGTGGACCCTACGGGTTCGAGAACTATGTAGACATGACCGAGACACGTCTCCGGTCAATAACCAATAGTGGAACCTAGATGTTCATATTCGCTCCTACATATTCTTCGAAGATCTTTATCGGTCAAACCGCATAACAACATACGTTGTTCCCTTTGTGATCGGTATGTTACTTGCCCGAGATTCGATCGTCGGTATCCAATACCAAGTTCAATCTCGTTACCGGCAAGTCTCTTTACTCGTTCCGTAATACTTCATCCCGTAACTAACTCATTAGTTACAATGCTTGCAAGGCTTAAGTGATGTGTATTACCGAGAGGGCCCAGAGATACCTCTCCGACAATCGGAGTGACAAAACCTAATCTCGAATTACGCCAACCCAACATGTACCTTCGGAGACACCTGTAGAGCACCTTTATAATCACCCAGTTACGTTGTGACGTTTGGTAGCACACAAAGTGTTCCTTCGGTAAACGGGAGTTGCACAATCTCATAGTCATAGGAACATGTATAAGTCATGAAGAAAGCAATAGCAATATACTAAACGATCAAGTGCTAAGCTAACGGAATGGGTCAAGTCAATCACATCATTCTCCTAATGATATGATCCCATTAATCAAATGACAACTCATGTCTATGGTTAGGAAACATAACCATCTTTAATTAACGAGCTAGTCAAGTAGAGGCATACTGGTGACACTCTGTTTGTCTATGTATTCACACATGTATCATGTTTCCGGTTAATACAATTCTAGCATGAATAATAAACATTTATCATGAAATAAGGAAATAAATAATAACTTTATTATTGCCTCTAGGGCCTACCTCAAGATGAAGATGCCGAGTTCCAAGGGGATTCTGACCGTCGCCGGCAACTACAGAAAGTCGTCCGCTTGCGCGGCTGAGAGCGGCTGGCCGAGTCCCTAGTAATCGCTGCTGAGAAGCGGCTCCTTGATCGAGTCGTGGCGACGGCCGGAAAGCAGCCAGAGATGTCGCCCGACCCTAAGGAGTCGGAAGCTGAGGGCTCGTTCAAGCCGGGCAAAGAGACCAAGAAGATACCCTTGGACCCGGAGCATCCAGCGAGGTACGCTGTCGTAGGTGCAAACCTTGACAGCAAATAGGAAGGTGAGCTCGTCGATTTCCTCCGTGAGAATTGGGACATCTTTGCATGGTCCCCTAAAGACATGCCAGTTGTACCGACGGATTCGCCGAGCACAAGTTACACGTCCGACCCGATGTGAAGCCCGTCAGGCAGCCCTTGCGCCGCCTGTCTGAAGAGAAGAGAAGAGTTGTGGGAGAAGAGATAGCCCGGCTCCTAGCCGCCGGCTTCATTATGGAAGTATTTTTTCCATAATGGTTGGCAAACCCGGTCTTGGTGTTGAAGAAGAACAAGCAGTGGTGGATGTGTATTGACTACACAAGCCTCAACAAAGCGTGCCCCAAGGACCCATTTGCTCTGCCGAGAATTGATCAGGTGATAGACTCCACAGCCGGATGCAAGCTGTTGAGCTTCTTAGATACATACTCAGGGTATCACCAGATCAAACTAGGCCCGGCGGACAGACTGAAGACCGCCTTCATCATGCCGTTCGGAGCCTTCTGCTACCTGACCATGACGTTCGGCTTAAGGAATGCTAGCGCCACCTTTCAGCGTTGCATGCAGAAGTGCCTCCTCAAGCAACTCGGCAGAAACACCCACGTCTACGTGGATGATGTAGTGGTGAAGACGGAAAAGCGTGGGACACTGATGGAAGATCTCAAAGAAACCTTCGAGAACCTGCGCCGATTCCAGATCAAGCTCAACCCTGAGAAGTGCGTCTTCGGAGTACCAGCCGGCCAACTCCTTGGCTTCCTGGTCTCTGAACGCGGCATAGAGTGCAACCCTGTGAAGATCAAGGGCGTCGAGAGGATTGAGGTACCCAGCCGACTGTTAGATGTGCAGAAGTTCACCGGCTGTTTGGCGTCCATCAGCCGATTCATCAGTCGGCTGGGCGAGAAAGCTCTCCCTTTGTACCAACTGATGAAGAAGACCACCTTTTTCGAGTGGAACCACAAGGCGGATGAAGCATTTCTCCAACTGAAGAAGATGTTGACTACTCCCCCTATGCTGGCGGCTCCGACTCCTAAAGAGCCCATGCTCCTATACATTGCCGCCACCAGTCGGGTAGTCAGCACAGTCATTGTAGTCGAGCGCAAGGAGGAAGGCAAGGCGCTCCCTGTCCAGACACGGGTATATTACCTGAGCGAGGTATTGTCGACCTCCAAGCAGAACTACCCCCACTACCAGAAGATGTGCTACGGCGTGCACTTTGCTGCCAAGAAGTTGAAGCCTTACTTTCAAGAGCATCCAATTATGATGGTTTGCACAGCCCCGCTGGCCGAGATCATTGGGAGCCGAGATGCTTCTGGCCGAGTGGCCAAATGGGCCATAGAGTTGGCTCCCTACACCATCTACTACCAGCCCCGCACCACCATCAAGTCGCAAGCACTGGCCGACTTCCTCGTCTACTGGGCCGAGACCCAGTACCTGCCGCCAGCGCCCGACTCCACCCATTGGCAGATGTATTTCGACGGCTCCAAGATGCGCACCGGCTTGGGAGCCGGCATCGTCCTCACCTCCCCCAAAGGCGACAAGCTCAAGTATGCGCTGCAGATCCACTTCGCCGCCTCCAACAACATTGCGGAATACGAGGCGCTCATTCACGGGCTCCGGCTTGCCAAAGAATTCGGCATTCACCGGATCCTATGCTATGGCGACTCCGATTTGGTGGTCCAGCAGTCATATGGTGATTGGGATGCCAAAGATGCAAACATGGCAAGCTACCGCTTCCTGGTGCAGCAACTCAGCGGATACTTCGAGGGGTGCGAGTTCCTTCATGTGCCAAGAAATGACAACGACCAAGCAGACGGCTTGCCACGAGTCGGCTCCACCCGCCAAGCGATACCATCCGGCGTCGCTCTTCAGCGCCTCCTCAAGCCGTCTATCAAGCCTTCACCAGAATCAGACTCCATCTTTGTGCCGGCTCCCCCCGAAGAAGTCGGATCCGACTCAAGAGCCCCAGCAGGCGGCTCCAAGAAAATCGCAGTCGAAGTCGGCCCGGGGACTGCGGCAACCGGCCCAAAGACTCCAGAACTCGGCCCAGGGACTGTGCCAGTCGGCCCGGGGACTTCGTCAGTCCAGCAAGCGGCCGCAGACTCTAGCCCGCCGCTTCCCAGCCCAACCGCCCTTGTCCAAGTCGCAGTGGTGGCGGTTGAAGAAATAGCAGCACCCTCATGGCGCAGCCCATGCTCAAGTTTCTAGTGAACAAAGAGCTGCTAACTGATGAAATCTTGGCTCGGCAAGTGCAACGCCGAGCGGCAGCCTACACCATAATCAACAAAGAGCTGGTCAGGCGCAGCGTCACTAGTGTCTACCAGCGCTGCATTGAGCCAGAGCAAGGCCAAGCAATTCTCAGAGACATCCATCAAGGCGAGTGCGGCCACCATGCGGCTTCAAGAGCACTCGTCGCCAAAGCCTTTCGGCACGGCTTCTTCTGGCCAACTGCCCTGGAAGAGGCCAAGGAATTAGTCCAAAAATGCAAGGGGTGACAGAAGTTCCGCTCCAAGCCGCTTCAGCCGGCTTCTGCACTGAAGACAATCCCCATCGCTTGGCCCTTTGCAGTTTGGGGCCTGGACATGGTGGGACCATTCAAGACGGCCCGAGGCGGCCTAACTCACTTACTCGTTGCAGTGGACATGTTCACCAAGTGGATAGAAGCAAAGCCCATCAAGAAGTTGAACGGTCCGACTGCAGTGACTTTCAACGCCAACATCACGGTTCGGTACGGCATACCGCACAGCATCATCACCGAGAATGGCACAAATTTTGCCAAAGGCGCATTGGCCCATTTCTGCGTGACGCAGGGCATCCGACTAGACTTAGCGTCCATTGCCCATCTGCAGTCAAACGGCCAAGTGGAGCGAGGAAACGGCCTCATCCTATCTGGCATCAAGCCTCGACTGGTCGAACCACTCTAGCATTCGGCCGGCTGTTGGCTTGAGGAGCTGCTAGCCGTCCTCTGGAGTCTGCGCACGACTCCAAACAAGTCAACCGGCTTCACGCCTTTCTTCCTCATCTACGGTGCCGAAGCCGTCATCCCGACGGACATAGAATTCGACTCTCCGCGAGTCACCATGTACACCAAAGAGGAAGCAGAAGAAGCACGTCAAGACGGCGTCGATCTGCTGGAAGAGGGCCGGCTGTTGGCACTCAGTCGGTCCAGCATCTACTAGCAGAGCCTGCGCCGATACTACAACAGGAAGGTCAGGCCGAGATTTTTTCAAGAGGGCGACCTTGTGCTCCGACTGATCCAGCGAACAGCCGGCCAGCACAAGCTGTCGGCGCCTTGGGAAGGCCCCTTCATCATCAGCAAAGTGCTGGGCAACGACTCCTACTACCTAATCGACGCCCAGAAGCCCCGAGCACGCACGAGGGACGACTCCGGAAAAGAGTCGGAATGGCCCTGGAACGCAAATCTTCTTCAAAGATTTTACAGTTGATACAGTATGTACCACGCTACCCTTTGTATTAAAGTACCGAGACTTTGGGCCCCCCGAGACGAGCTCGGGGACTGCCCTTTTTTGTTATCTGTATGATAAGAATTATGCCTTCGAGTATGCTACTCTTTGTTATGCCGCTTGGCACCGGGTTCGACTAGTCGGCCCGAGGACTCGCCGTATTGCGCTATGAAATGCTTCCTGCAGTCGGACAAGTAGTGTGCGGCGCTTAAAGCCGTCTCCTGTCAGAAGCCGCAGCTCGCAGAGCGACTGTTGGTGGGCAGAGAGTAAGGAAGAATGAGCGCCCACACGAAAAAATGGCTAAGGACTCAAAGCATAAGCATAGCCCAAGCCGGCTTCCAGCCTCTCTTCGTAGAGCCAACTCTTGAATAGTCGGCTTGCCACCTGCTATCCAACTTGTTAAAAGACTCTAAAAAGGCCAAGTACTTGCCTTCCCTAAAGTAGCCAAGCATTTGACCCAGCGGCAGTCCGCAGAGCGGTTGTCCGTCTGGCAAAGCGGCGACTGTGGGAAGGCGGCAAAGGAAAAAGCCAAAAGAGCAACGAGCAAGGAAAGATAGAAATCGGATAGATATTTACATTACATAGGCCTCTGGCCAAGTTCAAAATACACCCCGCGGGTGGAATTATGCAAATTAATAAGTTCTTTCAAGGACTACTAAAGCAGGTAAAATAAAGGCAAGACGGCAGCCTAAGAAGCGGCAGATGGGTTCGGAGGGTCGGTGGAGACGGCGGTGTCAGGCGCCGGAGCGGCCGGCTAGGCAGTCTCGGTTTGATTGTCTCCGGCGGTGGCTGGCTCAGTCGGACGCGGCTCGTTGCTGGAGGCGCGGTCGAGCTGAGGCTGGTCGTCCGCTCCATCTTCTGGCGCCTCCGTATCGACTCCGTCCTCCGCCTCGTGTTCCTCCTCGGCCTTGGAGCCGATCACCTCCGCCGAGTCCTCATCGTAGTCCGGGTTCATCCCGAACCACTCCGGTGGCACCTCCTCGCCGTTCGCGGCCCGCTCAGGAACGAAGACGTTGGTGTCGGTGTAGTCGGCAATCGCCATCGCACGCTCGACGAGGGCGCCTTCCACAGCCACCAGCTCTGCCTGGGCCTCTGACTGGAACGCGGCCAGCCGGTCCAGGTCCAGCCCTGGATACCAAGCCTTGACGAATTCAAAGGCCCGGCGCGCTCCATCTCGGGCCGAGGAACCCTTCCAAGCCTCAAGACGGCCAGCTATGACCTCCAGCTAGTCGGTAGTCCGACTGGGAGTGTGCAGAGCCGGCATGCCCGGCCACAGGGCGGCAATTGCCTGAGCACCGGCGGCGTTGAAGCCGGCGCAGCAGCTGATGGGTCGGCCGCAGACGAGTCTCGATGCTCAGGAGCTGCTCGTCGATGGTCAGGGGGGCGTTGGCGGCGATCTCCTCGCCATTTGCCCTCCGCGCCTTGCGATCAGCCTCGATGGCTCGAGTGACCGCCTACGAGTGGCCAAGGAAGAAGTCTGCGAAAGCAAAAAGAAGCAAGAGAAAGAGTCAGGAGTCGGCTTGACTTACAGTCGGCGGCTCAAAGAAAGAAAGCAAAGAAACTCACCGTCGACGTTGTCTTCGATCTCATGGAAGCCGGAGGTCAGCATCGCCTCTTTGTCGGTCCAGGAGGAGCGCTCACTTTCGAACTCGGCCAGGAGGGCAGTCTCTCTCTTCTCCGCCTCGTCCTGTGCCGCCTTAAGCAGCTCCTTCTGCTCCGCCAGCTGCGCGGCCAGCAGGTCGCGCTCTGTGGCGAGCTTGCCGCACTCCTCCTCCTTGGCGCATAAGGCGGTGTTGGCTTCACCCAACTGTTCCTGAAGAGCGCCATTGGCCTCTGAAGAACAAAGGGAAAGGACGTTAAGTCGTCAATGAAGAAGGTCGCCGGGAAGATCCGGCCCGACTGCTCAGCAGTCGGCCCGAATCTCGGGGACTACAGCCCGCGGGTGCGCCAGCGTGCCCCCGCGAAAAATAAGAAGGACTTACTCCGGCTTTCCGACAAGTCAGCAGTCCGCTTCCCCAGCTGCTCAACATTGCGGTTGAAGGCAGTGACACGGAGGTTGTGATATTCCTGTAGCAAGTATTTTAGACAAAGACAAATATGAGGAACCTGCCAGATTGAGGACGCCTGCTCAGCAACCGGCCCGAAACTCGGGGACTACACCCAGTGGATGCGCTGGCGCGCCCCCATAGAGAAGAATGAAAAAAGACAGAAGAAGGCATACCCGAATAGCCGCTCGCGACGCCAGATGTGCCTTGGTGCAGCCCTGGATGGCCTCGCCCTCAGCTCGCAGCTTCGCCTGGACGTCTAGGAGCGTCTGGTTCAGCGGACCATCGCCGCCTCCTCGCACCCACCCAGTAGGCGCAGCGCTTGTCGCCTCGACATCTAGGATGGCCGAGCTGGCGGCGCCGACCTCCAAGGGGCGTGGCGCCGAAATTGCCTTCTCAAGGCGGCGGCGCGCCTGTGAGGCGACTTGAAGGAGCAGCTTCGCCACGCCCTCATCTTCAGTCGGCGGCACTGGCGGACCTGCCGGCTGCTTGCCATGCGCACTCCCAGACGGTGGTGGAGGCGGCGGTGGCGGCGTGGCCATGCCCGATGCGGAGGCCTCTCCACCGTCCTTCTCCATGATGGGGTTCTCCCTGCCGGCTTCTCTAGTCTGCCCGGTGAACTCCGGGGGCGGCGGTGCGGAGTTCAGCGGGATGACGAGCAATGCCAACTGGTGCTGCGTGGTCTCCTCAGCTCGCCATCTTGCTGCGACGGCGGCTTCGGCCTCCTCCAGCTTCTTCTGGGCGGAGGTCGCCGCTTTCTCGGCCTCCGCCTTCTCCAGGTGGTCGGCCTCCTCCTCGTCGTGCTTCTTCCGCGCGTTTCGCTCCGTCGCCTCCCGGAGATAGGTGGCGGGGTCAATCCGCCGAGTGTTGGCGGATGTCTCGGCCGATCCCATGACGGAGGGGACGGCGACCCTCTCAAGGGAAAGGGGGGCCCTGAAGCAAAGAAGGAGTATATAAAACTCAGAAGATATTCATCAAAAGAAAACAAGACGAAGGCAGAGGACACTTACGCAGAGACTAGCGGTGGCTTCTTCACTTCCTTGCGGAAGCGGTTGGCCTTCGCAACCGCCTCCTCCCGCTTGGTCGGGCGGCCGCCCCCTTGAACTTCTTCGGCCGGCCGCCGAGCAAACTCGGCCCGGCCCGGCGCTTCTTCGTGCCGACTTGACTGGCCAAGCTGGCGGAGGAACTCGCGCCTGGATGGCCGGATTTCGATTGGCGGCTCGGGGTGACTTCCCCTTCGGTGTCGTCGTCTGGCCAGTCAGCGAAGGTCGCCGAGGGCCTGAAGCCGCCTTCCGCTCCTCCTCCTCCGCCTTCGGCCTCCATTGCCGCCGCCCCCAAGTCGGGATCATCAACATCGCTCTCCGCTCGATCGGGGGCGAATTCGCGGGGCGGTCCCATGGCGCCGGCTGCAGGCTGGATGAGGGGGTTCTGACTCGAAGAAACCAAGAGTATCAGAAGTCGGATTCGGCTACAAAGAAAAACAGATGAACAAAAATACGACTTACCACTGGTGGGGGGTTGGCGCGCGAGTACGGCTCTTTGCCGAACTGCCAGTCCGCCGCGAGCTCGCAATTCGCGATGAGGTTCACCATGTTCGCCACCTCCGCGTGGGGCATGTCCCTGGTGCACATCCGACTCGGGTCCTGGTGGTTGCTCATCTGACAGATCAGATGAGGTCGGCCTTGGAGCGGGAGGACTCGGCGCGCCACGAAGGCGGCCAGCAAGTCGGCCCCAACCAAGCCTTCCGACTGCGTCAGCACTCGGAGTCGTGCGACGGCGGCGGCACCTGCGGGAGTCAGCGTCTTGGCCTGGTGGGACCAGCTGGGAAGCCTCCCAGCCGGCGCGCTGGCTTCGTAGGGCGGCAGGTTGACCCAGTCGCCTTCCGGAGCGACGTTCTTCACGTAGAAGTACGACCGCTGCCACATCTTCACCGACTTGATCAGCGCAATGGAGGGGAATGGATTGTCGGCGGTCGACCTTTGCATCGCGATGAAGGCGCCGCACTGAGCCGGTATGCCGGTGACGTGCGTGCCGAGTTTGGATTGGAAGAACTCTCCCCACAGCTCGATGGTGGGGAGAACGCCAAGAAAACCCTCGCACAGGGTGGCGAAGGCGGCCAGCAGCACCACCGTGTTCGGAGTAAGGTGGTGTGGCTGGAGCCCGTTGAACTCCAAGAAGGAGCGGAAGAAACCGCTCGCCGGCAGCCCCAGGCCGCGCATGAGGTACAAGCGGAATATGACCCGCTCGCCCTCTTCCGGCGCCGGCCTTATTTCCCTCGCCGGCGCGGCGCGGGCTCGTACCAGGTTCGCTCCGGGGAGCCGATGTGTTTTGCGGAGGAGCTCGATGAGGTCGTCGTCCACCTCAGAGCCGTCCCACACGCCGGAGCGCACGGCAGGGGCCGTGGCGGCGGAGGAAGAACTCATCGCTGCGGGCGCGGCACGGTTTGGTGCGACGACGGCAAGAAAAGGAAGAGGCAAGAGGAGGCAGGGGAGCGGGGAAGAATGGGTGCGCGTGTTTCGCCGTCCCGCTCCTCCCGCCTACTTATAGGCCCGTAGGCTGAGAAGCCGATGGGGCGGGCGTGGGATTAACTGCGCGCGGGACCCCACGCCCCCCACGATTTACCCCACGAAGTTACTGCGCGCAGTAATGACGTGGGAAACCCAACCATCCGCACGGTCGCAATGGATCCGTTCGCGGGCCGAGGCGCGGTAGTGGCGGGCCCCGCCCGACGGCCTGCCCGTCGCGCGTGTGGGTGAGCAGACTGCCCCTGCCGCGTGGCGCGCGCGACGGGTCCGCGGCAAGCGTCCGCGGGGAAGCGTGTCAAGCACGCCGCCTGGTTCCCGCCGTGCCATTCAAATGAAGGAAATATGCCCTAGAGGCAATAATAAAGTTATTATTTATTTCCTCATTTCATGATAAATGTTTATTATTCATGCTAGAATTGTATTAACCGGAAACATAATACATGTGTGAATACATAGACAAACAGAGTGTCACTAGTATGCCTCTACTTGACTAGCTCGTTAATTAAAGATGGTTATGTTTCCTAACCATAGACATGAGTTGTCATTTGATTAACGGGATCATATCATTAGGAGAATGATGTGATTGACTTGACCCATTCCGTTAGCTTAGCACTTGATCGTTTAGTATATTGCTATTGCTTTCTTCATGACTTATACATGTTCCTATGACTATGAGATTATGCAACTCCCGTTTACCGGAGGAACACTTTGTGTTCTACCAAACGTCACAACGTAACTGGGTGATTATAAAGGTGCTCTACTGGTGTCTCCGAAGGTACATGTTGGGTTGGCGTAATTCGAGATTAGGTTTTGTCACTCCGATTGTCGGAGAGGTATCTCTGGGCCCTCTCGGTAATACACATCACTTAAGCCTTGCATGCATTGTAACTAATGAGTTAGTTATGGGATGAAGTATTACGGAACGAGTAAAGAGACTTGCCGGTAACGAGATTGAACTAGGTATTGGATACCGACGATCGAATCTCGGGCAAGTAACATACCGATGACAAAGGGAACAACATATGTTGTTATGCGGTTTGACCGATAAAGATCTTCGTAGAATATGTAGGAGCCAATATGAACATCATGTTCCACTATTGGTTATTGACCGGAGACGTGTCTCGGTCATGTCTACATAGTTTTCGAACCCGTAGGGTCCGCACGCTTAAGGTTTCGATGACAGTTATATTATGAGTTTATGAGTTTTGATGTACCGAAGGAGTTCGGAGTCCCGTATGAGATCGGGGACATGACGAGGAGTCTCGAAATGGTCGAGACGTAAAGATCGATATATTGGACGACTATATTCGGAGTTTGGAAAGGTTCCGAGTCATTCGGGTATTTTTCGGAGTACCGGAGAGTTACGGGAATTCGCCGGGGAGTATATGGGCCTTATTGGGCCATACGGGAATAGAGGAGAGAGGCCGAAAGGAAGGAGGGGCACAGCCCCCCTCTGGTCCGAATTGGACAAGGGATGCAGCCCCCTTTTCCTTCCTCCTCCCCCCCTCTTTCCTTCTCTCCTACTCCAACAAGGAAGGGGGGGAGTCCTACTCCTAGTGGGAGGAGGACTCGTCCTGGCGCGCCCCTCCTGGCCGGCCGAACCCCTCCCCCTGGCTCCTTTATATACGGGGGCAGGGGGCACCTCTAGGCACTACAACACAAGTTGATCTACGGATCGTTCCTTAGCCGTGTGCGGTGCCCCCCTCCACCATATTCCACCTCAGTCATATCGTCGCGGAGTTTAGGCGAAGCTCTGCGCCGGTAGAACATCATCATCGTCAACACACCGTCGTGCTGACGGAACTCATCCCCGACGCTTTGCTGGATTGGAGCCCGGGGAACGTCATCGAGTTGAACGTGTGCAGAACACGGAGGTGCCGTACGTTCGGTGCTTTGATCGGTCGGATCGTGAAGACGTACGACAACATCAACCGCGTTGTGCTAACGCTTCCGCTTACGGTCTACGAGGGTACGTGGACACACTCCCCCCGCTCGTTGCTATGCATCACCATGATCTCGCTTGTGCGTAGGAATTTTTTTGCAATTACTACGTTCCCCAACAGTGGTATCAGAGCATAGGTTTTATGCGTTGATGTTATATGCACGAGTAGAACACAACTGAGTTGTGGGGGATACAAGTCATACTGCTTACCAGCATGTCATACTTTGGTTCGACGGTATTGTTGGATGAAGCGGCCCAGACCGACATTACGCGTACGCTTACGCGAGACTGGTTCTACTGACGTGCTTTGCACACAGGTGGCTGGCTGGTGTCAGTTTCTCCAACTTTAGTTGAACCGAGTGTGGCTACGCCCGGTCCTTGCGAAGGTTAAAACAGCACCAACTTGACAAACTATCGTTGTGGTTTTGATGCGTAGGTAAGAACGGTTCTTGCTAAGCCCGTAGCAGCCACGTAAAACTTGCAACAACAAAGTAGAGGACGTCTAACTTGTTTTTGCAGGGCATGTTGTGATGTTATGGTCAAGACGTGATGAGATATAAGTTGTTGTATGAGATGATCATGTTTTGTTGAAGTTATCGGGCAACTGGCAGAAGCCCTATGGATGTCTCTTTGTTGCATAAGATGCAAGTGCCAAATAATTGCTTTACTTTATTGCTATACGATAGCAATAGTTGCAAGAGCAATAGTTGTTGGGACGACCATGTGATGACACATTGATATAGATCAAGATGATGAAGATCATGGTGTCGTGCCGGTGACGATAGAGATCATGACAGTACTTTGGAGATGGAGATCAAAGGCGCAAGATGATCATGGCCATATCATGTCACATATTTTGATTGCATATGATGTTTATCTATTATACATCTTATTTTGCTTTGATTGACGGTAGCATTTTAAGATGATCTCTCACTAATTATCAAGAAGTGTTCTCCCTGAGTATGCACCGTTGCCAAAGTTCGTCGTGCCCAGACACCACGTGATGATCGGGTGTGATAAGCTCTACGTACATCTACAACGGGTGCAAGCCAGTTTTGCACACGCGAAATACTCAGGTTAAACTTGACGAGCGTAGCATATGCAGATATGGCCTCGGAGCACGGAGACCGAAAGGTCGAGCGTGAATCATATAGTAGATATGATCAACATAGTGATGTTCACCATTGAAAACTACTCCATCTCACGTGATGATCGGTTATGGTTTAGTTGATTTGGATCACATGATCACTTAGATGACTAGAGAGATGTCTGTCTAAGTGGGAGTTCTTAAGTAATATGATTAATTGAACTTAAATTTATCATGAACTTAGTCCTGATAGTATTTTGCAAATTATGTTGTAAGATCAATAGCTTGCGTTGTTGCTTTCATATGTTTATTTTGATATGTTCCTAGAGAAAAATGTATTGAAAGATGTTAGTAGCAATGATGCGGATTGGATCCGTGATCTGAGGTTTTTCCTCATTGCTGCACAGAAGTATTATGTCCTTAATGCACCGCTAGGTGACAGACCTATTGCAGGAGCAGATGCAAACGTTATGAACGTTTGGCTAGCTCAATATGATGACTACTTGATAGTTTAGTGCACCATGCTTAACGGCTTAGAATCGGGACTTCAAAGACGTTTTGAACGTTATGGACCATATGAGATGTTCCAGGAGTTGAAGTTAATATTTCCAGCAAATACCCGAGTTGAGAGATATGAAGTCTCCAACAAGTTCTATAGCTAAAAGATGGAGGAGAATCGCTCAACTAGTGAGCATGTGCTCAGATTGTCTGGGTACTTCAATCGCTTGAATCAAGTGGGAGTTAATCTTCCAGATAAGATAGAGATTGACAGAATTCTCTAGTCATCATCACTAAGTTAGTAGAACTTTGTGATGAACTATAGTATGCAAGGGATGACGAAAACGATTCCCAAGCTCTTCGTGATGTTGAAATCGACGAAGGTAGAAATCAAGAAAGAGCATCAAGTGTTGATGATTAACAAGACCACTAGTTTCAAGAAAAGGGCAAAGGGAAAGAAAAGGGAACTTCAAGTAGAATGGCAAGCAAGTTGTCACTCCCGCGAAGAAGCCCAAAGCTGGACCAAAGCCTGAAACTGAGTGCTTACACTTCAAAGGAAATGGTCACTGGAAGCGGAGATGCCCTGAATATTTGGTGGATAAGAAGGATGGCAAATTGAACAAGGGTATATTTGATATACATGTTATTGATGTGTGCCTTACTAGTGTTTATAGTAGCCCCTGGGTATTTGATACTTGTTCGGTTGCTAAGATTAGTAAACTCGAAACAGGAGTTACAGAATAAACAGAGACTAGTTGAGGGAGAAGTGACGATGAGTGTTGGAAGTGGTTCCAAGATTGATATGATCATCATCGAACACTCCCTATACTTTTCGGGATTAGTGTGAAACCTAAATAAATGTTATTTGGAGTTTGCGTTGAGCATGAATATTATTTGATCATGTTTATTGCAATACGGTTATTCATTTAAAGTCAGAGAATAATTGTTGTTCTGTTTGCATGAATAAAAACCTTCAAATGGTCATACACCCAATGAAAATAGTTTTTTGGATCTCGATCGTAGTGATACACATATTCATAATATTAATGCCAAAAGATGCAAAGTTAATAATGATAGTGCAACTTATTTGTGGCACTGCCGTTTTGGTCATATCGGTGTAAAGCACATGAAGAAACTCCATAAAGATGGATTTTCGGAATCACTTGGTTATGAATCATTTGATGCTTGCGAACCGTGCCTTTTGTGCAAGATGACTAAAACTCCGTTCTCCGGAACAATGGAACAAGCTACTGACTTATTGGAAATAATACATACCGATGTATGCGATCCAATGAGTGTTGATGCTCGTGGCAAGTATCGTTATTTTCTGACCTTCACAAGATGATTTGAGCAGATATGGGTATATCTACTTGATGAAACATAAGTCTGAAATAGTTGAAAGGTTCAAAGAATTTCAGAGTGAAGTGGAAAAATCATCGTAACAAGAAAATAAAGTTTCTGCGATCTGATCACGGAGACGAATATTTGAGTTACGAGTTTGGTCTTCAATTAAAACAATGTGGAATAGTTTCACAGCTCACGCCACCTGGAACACCACAACGTTATGGTGTGTCCGAACATCGTAACTGCACTTTATTGGATATGGTGCGATCTATGATGTCTCTTACTGATTTACCACTATTGTTTTTGGGTTATGCATTAGAGACAGCTGCATCCATGTTAAAAGGGCACCATCTAAATCCGTTGAGACGACACCATATGAACTGTGGTTTAGCAAGAAACCCAAGTTGTCGTTTCTTAAAGTTTGGGGCTGCGATGCTTATGTGAAAAAGTTTCATCCTGATAAGCTCGAACCCAAATCGGAGAAGTGCGTATTCATAGAATACCCAAAGGAAATTGTTGGGTACACCTCCTATCACAGATCCGAAGGCAAGATATTCGTTGCTAAAAATGGATCCTTTCTAGAGAATGAGTGTCTCTCGAAAGAAGTGAGTGGGAGGAAAGTAGAACTTGATGAGGTAACTGTACCTTCTCCCGAATTGGAAAATTGTTCATCACTGAAATCAGTTCCAGTGATTTCTACACCAATTAGTGAGGAAGCTAATGATGATGATCATGAAACTTCAGATCAAGTTACTACAGAACCTCATAGGTCTTCCAGAGTACGGTCCGCACCAGAGTGGTACGGTAATCCTGTTCTGGAAGTCATGTTACTAGACCATGATGAACCTACGAACTATGAGGAAGCGATGATGAACCCAGATTCCGCAAAATGGATTAAGGCCATGAAATCAGAGATGGGATCCATGTATGAGAACAAAGTGTGGACTTTGGTGGAGTTGCCCGGTGATTGGCAAGCCATATTGTATAAATGGATCTTCAAGAGGAAGACAGATGTTGATAGTAGTGTTACTATCTACAAAGCTCGACTTGTCGCAAAAAGGTTTTTGACAAGTTCAAGGTGTTGACTACAATGAGATTTTCTCAACTGTAGCGATGCTTAAGTCTGTCCGAATCATGTTAGCAATTGCCACAATTTATGAAATCTGGCAAATGGATGTCAAAACTGCATTCCTTAATGGTTTTCTCAAAGAAGAGTTGTATATGATGCAACCAGAAGGTTTTGTCAATCCTAAAGGTACTAACAAAATGTGCATGCTCCAGCGATCCATCTATGGATTGGTGCAAGCATCTCGGAGTTGGAATATACGCTTTGATGAGTTGATCAAAGCATATAGTTTTGTACAGACTTACGGTGAAGCCTGTATTTACAAGAAAGTGAGTGGGAGCACTACAACATTTCTGATAAGTATATGTGAATGACATATTGTTGATTGGAAATAATGTAGAATTATTCTACAAAGCATAAAGGAGTGTTTGAAAGGAGTTCTTTAAAATAAAGACCTCAGTAAAGCTACTTACATATTGAGCATCAAGATCTATTGAGATAGATCAAGACGCTTGATAAGATTTCCAATGAGTACATACCTTGACAAGATTTTGAAGTAGTTCAAAATGGAACAGTCAAAGAAAGAGTTTCTTGCCTGTGTTACAAGGTGTGAAATTGAGTAAGACTCAAATCCTGACCACAGCAGAAAATAGAAAGAGAATGAAAGTCATTCCCTATGCTTCAGTCATAGGTTCTATAAAAGTATGCCATGCTATGGACCAGACCTATTCTATACTTTGCCCTGGTTTGGCAAGGGAGTACAATAGTGATCTAGGAGTAGATCACTGGACATTGGTCAAAATTATCCTTAGTGGAATAAAGATATGTTTCTCGATTATGGAGGTGACAAAAGGTTCATCGTAAAGGGTTACGTCGATACAAGTTTTGGCACTGATCCAGATGACTCTAAGTCTTAATCTGGATACATATTGAAAGTGGGAGCAATTAGCTAGAGTAGCTCCGTGCAGAGCATTGTAGACATAGAATATTTGCAAAATACATACGGCTCTGAATGTGATAGACCCGTTGACTAAACTTCTCTCACAAGCAAAACATGATCATACCTTAGTACTCTTTGGGTGTTAATCACATAGCGATGTGAACTAGATTATTGACTCTAGTAAACCCTTTGGGTGTTGATCACATGACGGTGTGAACTATGGGTGTTAATAACATGGTGATGTGAACTATGGGTGTTAATCACATGGTGATGTGAACTAGATTATTGACTCTAGTGCAAGTGGGAGACTGAAGGAAATATGCCCTAGAGGCAATAATAAAGTTATTATTTATTTCCTTATTTCATGATAAATGTTTATTATTCATGCTAGAATTGTATTAACCGGAAACATAATACATGTGTGAATACATAGACAAACAGAGTGTCACTAGTATGCCTCTACTTGACTAGCTCGTTAATTAAAGATGGTTATGTTTCCTAACCATAGACATGAGTTGTCATTTGATTAACGGGATCATATCATTAGGAGAATGATGTGATTGACTTGACCCATTCCGTTAGCTTAGCACTTGATCGTTTAGTATATTGCTATTGCTTTCTTCATGACTTATACATGTTCCTATGACTATGAGATTATGCAACTCCCGTTTACCGGAGGAACACTTTGTGTGCTACCAAACGTCACAACGTAACTGGGTGATTATAAAGGTGCTCTACAGGTGTCTCCGAAGGTACATGTTGGGTTGGCGTATCGAGATTAGGTTTTGTCACTCCGATCGTCGGAGAGGTATCTTTGGGCCCTCTCGGTAATACACATCACTTAAGCCTTGCAAGCATTGTAACTAATGAGTTAGTTACGGGATGAAGTATTACGGAACGAGTAAAGAGACTTGCCGGTAACGAGATTGAACTAGGTATTGGATACCGACGATCGAATCTCGGGCAAGTAACATACCGATGACAAAGGGAACATCGTATGTTGTTATGCGGTTTGACCGATAAAGATCTTCGTAGAATATGTAGGAGCCAATATGAACATCCAGGTTCCACTATTGGTTATTGACCGGAGACGTGTCTCGGTCATGTCTACATAGTTTTCGAACCCGTAGGGTCCGCACGCTTAAGGTTTCGATGACAGTTATATTATGAGTTTATGAGTTTTGATGCACCGAAGAAGTTTGGAGTCCCGGATGAGATCGGGGACATCACGAGGAGTCTCAAAATGGTTGAGACGTAAAGATCGATATATTGGACGACTATATTCGGAGTTCGGAAAGGTTCCGAGTCATTCGGGTATTTTTCGGAGTACCGGAGAGTTACGGGAATTCTCCGGGGAGTATATGGGCCTTATTGGGCCATATGGGAATATAGGAGAGAGGCCGAAAGGAAGGAGGGGCGCAGCCCCCCTCTGGTCCGAATTGGACAAGGGGTGCAGCCCCCTTTTCCTTCCTCCTCTCCCCCTCTTTCCTTCTCTCCTACTCCAACAAGGAAGGGGGGAGTCCTACTCCCAATGGGAGGAGGACTCCTCCTGGCACGCCCCTCCTGGCCGGCCGAACCCCTCCCCCTGGCTCCTTTATATACGGGGGCAGGGGGGCACCTCTAGGCACAACAACACAAGTTGATCTACGGATCGTTCCTTAGCCGTGTGCGGTGCCCCCCTCCACCATATTCCACCTTGATCATATCGTCACGAAGTTTAGGCGAAGCCCTGCGCCGGTAGAACATCATCATCGTCACCACGCCGTCCTGCTGACGGAACTCATCCCTGACGCTTTGCTGGATTGGAGCCCGGGGAACGTCATCGAGCTGAACGTGTGCAGAACACGGAGGTGCCGTACGTTCGGTGCTTTGATCGGTCGGATCGTGAAGACGTACGACTACATCAACCGCGTTGTCATAACGCTTCCGCTTACGGTCTACGAGGGTACGTGGACACACTCTCCCCTCTCGTTGCTATGCATCACCATGATCTTGTTTGTGCGTAGGAATTTTTTTTGCAATTACTACGTTCCGCAACATCAAACTCCTCAGGGGGCAAGACGGCACACCGCGAGTCCGACTCCAGATAGTCGGCTTGAACGAAGATGGCAAGCGAGGCCCAAATTCTACCATCAAAGAATGAAACTGTTGAGGTCCCATGGCATGTCACCCTCGGAGCCTCACCAGCTTCGGGGACTACTGTCGGAGTAATGGGCCACGGGTAGGCTAACCCGAGCCCCAGAACCTCTCAAGACATCGGGGCAGGCCACGCCCCTCGAGACCCAGAGGCGACTCCAAGACGAGCCGAGTCCCAGAGGCGACTCCAAGACGAGCCGAGTCCCAGAGGCGACTCCAAGATGAGCCGACTCCTGTCCAGCGACTTCCGGAGAGGCCGGCTATAGGGAGTCGGCCTGCGACTCCAACCACCCTGTTAATTAAGGGCAGGCATGGCCACAGTGCGCCGTACCCATGGGGATCTCCGCCAGGCGCCGCACTGTTGCCATGCCGGCCCTGACATCAGCCCTTGGGGGCGGAGCCCTGTGCCCACGACGGCCTGTATGTATGACCCAGAGACGGCGGGACCCACCAGTCAACGGAAGAACTGAAGACGGCAAGAGCGCCACGAAGACGGACCCGTTGGGAGTCGGCCCCCAGGAGTCGGCCGGCCCCTCCCACGGGCCCCACACGCCATTAACCAGACACGACGGGGAATGGCAACAGTGATCGCCCGTCAGGCAGCGGCATTGTTGCCACGACCCCATGACCGAGCTAGCATCATTAGAAGCACGGCTACAGTAATCTGCAGCCGGCAAGACCCGCCTGCGGCGGACAAGGGCTGTCAGCCCCGTACCAGGCAAGTCGGCGGGCCCCAGTAGTCGGCGGAGAAGACGGCGGCCTGAGAGACAGACGGCTGGGACCCGCACCCAGCCGGTTTTACCATTGTACCCCTGGGGGTAGGCCTATATAAACCCCCCAGGGCACCCATGCAAAGGGTTCGAATCCATTAGCACTAGACCAGATCATATAGGGAGAAGAGGGCTAGCCTTGCCTCCTCCTACCTCCAGAAATAGCTCAAGGAGCAACCTTGTACCCAATTTGCCTTAGTGACCATGCGGAGACCCCACAGAGAAGCAGCAGAGGTATTATCTCCTCGGGGAGCCCTGAAGCTGGGTAAGATCCGCCGGCGTGCATGTCTTCGCCTCATCCCGTTTCCAGGCACCGGCGACGTTCTACTCACCCCCACCATGATAAGCCATCCTTTGGCATATGTCGCACCCAACCCCCGACACATCACGTCCATAACAAGTAGACCGACTCCTGCCTGCATCTACTACTATTACTCCACACATCGACCAACTCCTGCCTGCATCTAGAGTATTAAGTTCATAAGAACAGAGTAACGCATTAAGTAAGATGACATGATGTAGAGGGATAAACACATGCAATATGATATAAGCCCCATCTTGTTATCCTCGATGGCAACAATACAATACGTGTCTTGCAACCCTTTCTGTCACTGGGTAAGAACACCGCAAGATTGAACCCAAAGCTAAGCACTTCTCCCATGGCAAGAAAGACCAATCTAGTAGGCCAAACCAAACTGATAATTCAAAGAGACTTGCAAAGATAACTCAATCATACATAAAAGAATTCAGAGAAGATTCAAATATTATTCATAGATAAACTTGATCATAAACCCACAATTCATCGGATCTTGATAAACACACCGCAAAAAGAGATTACATCAAATAGATCTCCACAAGAGAGGGGGAGAACATTGCATTGAGATCCAAAAAGAGAGAAGAAGCCACCTAGCTAATAACTATGGACCCGTAGGTCTGTGGTAAACTAATCACAACTGATCAGAGGGGCAAGGATGTTGATGTACAGGCCCTCTGTGGTTGCTTCCCCCTCCGGCAGAGTGCCGGCAAGGGCTCCAAGATGGGATCTCGCGGATACAGAAGGTTACGGCGGTGGAAATTGTGTTTCGTGGTGCTCCTGGATGTTTTTGGGGTACGTAGGTATATATAGGAGGAAGAAGTACATCGGTGGCCGCCCGAGGGGCCCACGAGACAGGGGGCGCGCCCTACATGGGGGGCGCCCTCCTATCTCATGGGGCCCTCGGAGGCTTCTTGACTTGCACTCCAAGCTCTCCGGATCAGATTTGTTCCAAAAATAACGCTCCGGAAGGTTTCATTCCGTTTGGACTCCGTTTGATATTCCTTTTCTTCGAAATTACTGAAATAGGCAAAAAAACAGCAATATGGGATGGGCCTCCGATTAGTAGGTTAGTCCCAATAATGATATAAATGTGTAAAATAAAGCCCATAAACATCCAAAAGAGGTAATATAATAGCATGGAACAATCAAAAATTATAGATACGTTGGAGACGTATCATGTGCCCATAGATTCTATTGTTCTTGATATTGATTGCAATCTGTCTTGTCCAATTATACTTGGTAGACCGTTTTTACGTACTATTGGTGTCGTGATTGATATGAAAGAAGGCAATATTAAATTTCAATTTCCAGAAGGAAGGGTATGGAACACTTCCCTAGAACAAAAATTAGGCCACCATACGAATCAATCATGAGGGCATCATATGGATCTAGAACTAAAGATGACAAAACTTAGATCCTTCGCATTATGCCTAGCCAGGGGCGTAAAATGATAGCGCTCGTTGGGATGCAACCCAACTTGTATCTTTTTGCTTTTCGGTTTTCTTGCTGTTTTCAATAAAATACCCAATTATGCCGCTGGTTAGATGTGTTTTTGTGGTTTAAATTAGTGTTTGTGGTAAGCAAGACCTTTGGCATGATGCGGGAGACACGTTGGTTTGATCCAGTAAAAAACAGAAACTTTTGCGTCCGGTAGAAAAATCACAAAATAATACTGGAATGTGCTTTTTAATTGATTATTTTTACACTGGATTGGTAGACAAATTCTCCACATTGTACTAATTTTTTAGAATTTTTGGAGTTACAGAAGTATTCGAAGTTTCTAGATTGCTACAGACTATTTTGTTTTTGACGAATTCTGTTTTCTTTGTGTTGTGTGCTTGTTTTGATGATTCTATGGTTTTCTTTGAAGAGTTTTTGCCATAGAAAAGTTGGAATACAGTAGATATAATACAAAAATAAAATATGAATGGGTTAGTAGTGGTTTGCTTTCTTATACTAATGGATCTCACGAAGGTTTTGTTGAGTTTTGTGTGATTGAAGTTTTCAAGTTTTGGGTGATATTACGATGGATGAAGGAATAAGGATTAGCAAAAGGCTAAGCTTGGGGATGACCGAGGCACCCCAAGATAATATTCAAGAATTAGCAAGCAACTAAGCTTGGGGATGCCCCCGAGTGGCATCCCCTCTTTCTTCTAACAACCATCAGTATTTTACTTGGAGCTATATTTTTATTCGGCACATATTATGAGTTTTGCTTGGAGCGTCTTGTATGATATGAGTCTTTTCTTGTTTTGCTTTTTATTTTAAGTCTTGAATCCTTGCTGGACCCACTCTTTTGAGAGAGCCAAAAAATTATGCTATGCTTGCTCCTTTGCTTCACTTAAATTTTTAGAGCCTTGGAATTGCTCTAGTGCTTCACTTATATTTTTTTGAGCACGCTGTGCTTTGTTATTTTTGAAGAAATGCTCTCATGCTTCACTTAGATTTATTTGGGAGTTAGTAATTTTTTTAAGAAATTCTCCCTTGCTTTACTGAGATTATTTTGAGAGTATGCTCATGTTCTTCACTTATATTTGTTTGAGCTTATTAAAAGCAACATATGAAATTAGTCCCAAAGTGATAGATATCCAACGAGGATATGATAAAAACTTTCATGAAGATCATTGGACAAAATAAACTTGGTTCTTTGTAATGGTTTTGAGATATGACGATATGATATGTGAGTCATGTTGACGAGTAATTATGCTTTAGTAAGAATATTGGTGTTAAGGTTTGTGATTCCTCATGCAAGCACGAAAGTCAATAGTTATGCAATGAAATTGTATCCTACTTGTGGTGCATTATTCGATGTTACTTATGCTTAATGCTTGCATACGAGATTTTTCATTTCTTGGTTGGACGCTTCTCAATCTTTTTGCTAGCCTTCATTTGCACTAAGTATGATCACTACTTGTGCATCCAAAACCCTTTAAACTAGTTTTGCCATATGAGTCCACTATATCTACCTATATGCGGTATTTCCTTGCCGTTCTAAGCAAATTTGCATGTGCCATCTCTAATTTTCAAAATAAATTTCTCTTTTGTGTGCTCGTACCGCTCGCAAGGCGGTGAGGGGTGGATGATGTTTTCCATGCTAGATGTGTTATTCTCATGATGAGTGTTTATCCACTTGTCATTGAACGAGAGTACGGCAAAGGTATTAGGATGCCCAGTCCCGAAATGAAAATGAATTTACTTTATGTTGTCAAATAATAAATTCCTTGCAAAGTGTTGGTATGGAGGGCACCCGTGGATACGGTTAGCCATGGAAAGTGAAAGTATGGTGGAAAAAGGAATAAACCTTATTTTCTATTTGGGAACCGCCTATGATATATCTATCATGAAAAGTGTTGGGAACTCTAATTCATTTTCGTTGGTGGGAAAAGTATGCCTCCCAAAATGTTTTTATCTCTCAATTTTCGCTTTGAGCTCTGGCACATCTACAAATCCCTACTTCCCTCAGCGAAGGGCCTTTCTTTTACTTTATGCAATTTTTATTTTTACTTGAGTCTCCATCTTCTCTTATAAAGCATCAACTGAGGGGCACTATATCGTACTTGAGCATTGGGTATAGCTAGTATTCGAGTACGTGTGTTTCATGAATGGATCAATGAATAGGGACAGCTTGCTTTAGTGTTGATATTTTGAAAGTCTTCATGTCAAAACTAGACTATTGCTTTGAACCATAGAGAAGTCCAAATGTCCATGCTAGAAAGAAAAGAATATGTGATGAACATGTTAGGTAGCATTCCACATCAAAAATTCTGTTTTTATCATTTACCTATTCGAGGGCGAGCAGGAATTAAGCTTGGCGATGCTGATACGTCTCCAACGTATCTATATTTTTTATTGTTCCATGCTGCTATATTATCATTCTTGGATGTTTTACAATAATTTTATAATCATTTTTTGGTACTAACCTATTGACATAGTGCCCAGTACCACTTGTTGTTTTTTGCTTGTTTTTATATCACAGGAAATCAATACCAAACGGAGTCCAAATGCAGTGAAACTTTTTGTGGATTTTGTAAAGAGTAGAAGACGCAAGATGTTCCAAAGAAGTACCAGAGGGGTGACCCGAGGGGGGCACAACCCACCAGGGTGCGCCTGAGGGCCCATGCGCGTCTAGGTGGGTTATGCCCACCTCAGTGGCCTCCCTCACCACCTCTTTGCTCTCTAAATACCCGAATATTCCAGAAACCCTAGGGGAGTCGACGAAAATCAATTCCAGCCGCCACAAGTTCTAGAAACACCAGATCCAATCTAGACACCATCACGGAGGGGTTCATCATGTCCATTGGTGCCTCTCCGATGATGCGTGAGTAGTTCATTGTAGACCTATGGGTCCGTAGTTAGTAGCTAGATGGCTTCCTCTCTCTCTCTCTCTCTCTCTCTCTCTTGATTCTCAATACAATGGTCTCTTGGAGATCCATATGATGTAAGTCCCATGTGTTTGTTGGGATCTGATGAACTTTGAGTTTATAATCAGATCTATGTTTTTATCCATGAAAGTTATTTAGGTCTTCTTTGATCTCTTATATATGCATGATTGATTATAGGCTCGTATTTTGTTCGCCAATATTTGGCTTTTGTTTCGCCAACTTGATCTATTTATCTTGCAATGGGAAGAAGTGCTTTGTGATGGGTTCAATCTTACGGTGCTTGATCCAAGTGACAGAAGGGGAAACGACACGTATGTATCCTTGGTATTAAGGATAACAAGATGGGGTCTATTTCTACATAAATAGATCTTTTCTACATCATGTCATCATTCTTATTGCATTACTCCATTTTTCCATGAACTTAATACACTAGATGCATGCTGGATAGCGGTCGATGTGTGGAGTAATAGTAGTAGATGCAGGCAGGAGTCGGTCTACTAATCTTGGACATCATGCCTATATAATGATCATTGCCTAGATATCGTCATGATTATTTGAAGTTCTATCAATTTCCCAACAGTAACTGTTTTCCCACCGTTTGCTATTTTTCTCGAGAGAAGGCACTAGTGAAACCTACGGCCCCGAGTCTCTTCTTCACTATATTTGCCTTTGCGATCTACTTTCATTTGCTTTTATTTTCAGATCTATTAAACCAAAAATACAAAAATATTTTGCTACACTTTATTTTGTTTGCGATCTTTATCCAATCTATTACAACTTTCTACCGTCCACTGCCAACTTCTGGTGCCGTTACCCAAAAGGGATTGACAACCCCTTTGACACGTAGGGTTGCGAGTATTTGTTATTTGTGTGCATGAGCTGTTTACGTTGTGTTGCGTGGTTCTCCTACTAGTTCGATAACCTTTGTCTCATCACTGATGGAATTACCTACCATCGCTGTGCTGCATCATCCCTTCCTCTTTGGGAAAATACCGACGTAGTTCTAGCAGACATCAGCGACTATGGTAAAATTACTTCTTCTCGTTATTGTCGTGTGGGTGCTCCTTTTGGCCGACCATGAAACCAACGCTGCCTGGTACGTGCCTAACCAACTTAATTTTGACAGCATGCAAGTTGCTAATAATTTGCACGTACGTTGAACTATCACATCAGGTGAAACTGCCAAGGTCCAAGGTTGGAGAGATAGAGATTGCTTGGAGAAGTTGATTCATCGTAGATCCATTGATCAATGGAGATATTACCAACTGTAGCATTATTAATAATTGTGTGCTTTGTTCTCACTTAGCTTGCGAAGCAGGTAACATGGCCAAGAGCGACATAGGAGGGTACTGCAGATTCATTGCCACAATGGATGTCTATGGCTTCAAGCACAATGCGAAACAGTTTAGCACGGCCGTAATCCTCCTCTAGTACAAAGGTGACAGCGCGACGGCCAGCCTCAACATGGTCCACATTGGCTGGGAGGTGAGTGTGATCCCTGTTCCCATGCCGCCATCGCATGCATACATAAGGTGGACGACTCACAGTGCTGACACATGTTTGTTCATCTGATGTTAGGTTGTGCTAGGGTGGTACGGTGATTCGCGCACTCATTTGCGTGTTGAGTGGACGGTTAGTACAAATCATAGTGTTGAACACACATTGCTTTCTGATAGATCCATATCGATATTGTACATGGCACATTGAATTTTCTACTTCCTTTCCCTTCATGTAGACGGGCAGGTACCAGAAACCCAATCCCGGTTGTACCAAAGCAGAGCCGGTCCAATCCATTTTTGGACCCGAGGCGATGTAAAATATATATTTTTCATACTAAACTTTTATATTTATTTTAAACTATAATATATTAAAAAACTAATTGAAATAAGTTTCTATTAATTAGTCATCATAGTTAACCTCATAACAATGTTTCTATAAAATAATTATTGTACTCTTCGTTATATATTTGTAATACATATGATTAGAAATTTTTATTCTACGAAATTTAAATTGTATGATGTAACAAAAAATCTCTTTGTTGTTAGAATTTGTTGAATTTTTAAATATTTCATTGACTATATTGTGCATACACATATATTTATGTACCTATGTATGTGTTCCTATATTATTTTTAATATTATTCAACATCATGGTGGAGATTTCTAAATCATGCACACAAAATATCTTAATTGTGTTTTCCCGTGTTTACTATCATTAGGTAAACATATTCATAGAACCATCTAGTGCATGGAAATTGTACTTGTACTAGTTGAATGCCCGTGTGTTGCCACGAAGACACGGAATACAAAGTATGATGTGAAAAGATTACTGGACAAAGTAATTGATTTGTAGTTGATAATAAGTCATAACTACTGACCATGAAGTGTGCGTGTTGTAGTATGATCCGGGTTGAATGCATTGAAGTTTCCAGATTTTCTATTTACAAGATAAAAAATATATTTAGGTCCACATAATACCACACTTTCTTAGAGTATGCGATACATATTGGTATAGATGCATCAATTACCATATTTGTAATCCTTACGAAGCATAGTGGCAAGGAGAATAGATTTATTGCCTTCAGTTGTTGACCACCTATATGAGTTATGAATCAAGTTGCCACCCCAAATCCCAACAACTATAAGTTTGCCCCTACAATTTGGAATATTTGAAGAGGGTAACCATGTCAAGGAATTTTTGAATTAATTTTGATTATTCAATATAAAAGAGTTGAACTATTTTATACCAACTACACATACCACATATCCATGAAGGTGACCTCTCTATATATTTCAGCACATGGGGATCCCCCAATGCATACATGTCCATCATGATGAACGACTATACCAACACTAGTACAGAACCGGCCTTTAGTGCCGGTTCGTGACGGCCTTTAGTGCCGGTTCGCCAACCGGCACTAAAGAGTGGGGACTAAAGGTCCCCCTCTTTAGTACCGGTTCGTCATGAACCGGCGCTAAAGTGCCACCACGTGGCACGAGCCAGGCCCGTTTGCGTGTAGGGCATTAGTACCGGTTGGTAACACCAACCGGTACTAAATGTTTGGGTGTTTTTTATTTTTCTTTAATTTTGTGTTTTCAATTTAATTTAGTGATTGTTTTACATTATAATGAGTTGTTAAATCATTAGGTGAAAGTACCGCGGATTAGTTTCGACTGGATGCATTGGATATCTAGCTACTAGCTAGCTAGCTAAGTGATCAAGTATATGCCATATCCATATTATACTTGATCAACTATAATATATACGGATATGGCATATACTTGATCACTTAGGTAGGATCCATCCAGCTGAAACTAATCTGCGATTTCTTTCATTATTAAATGATATAATAACTCATCATCATCATATTAATTATCATAGTCATGCATTACCGCTAGCTATCTAATCACCACCAGCACTACTAGCTTAAAGAAGAAACATTCACTTGTACCAGAAGCAAAAATATCATCGAGTTCAACATGATTGTCATGATATTATAAGCGTTCATATATAACACCACAAAAGCAAATCACTTAAGTTCAGAACGAAGAACACAGACATGAAAGGACAAGTACTAAGAGCAGCATGAACTAGCTAAATCACTCCTGCTAGCTACTCTCTCTCTCTCTGGTAAAATAGCATAGAACATGTATAGCTCTCCTGATTGGTCATACTGGAGCATGCAGATGAACCTGTCTCCTAATCGTGGGATGCATTTCTCATTGCTGCCCCCTAGTACTTCTCTGTGATCGTTAACAATTTTCCTCCAATCTTTCACTATTAAGCATTCATCGCTTCTAGAAATCCTGAATGCATTCATGTGCAATGCAGGATATCTTAGCCGTAAGCAAACAATTGACATGCGACCTTTAGTCTTGATCCCCTGAGGCACAACTGTCATCGGGAGTCCCTGTTGAAGAACATCATATAGTACTTAATTAATATACTTAGAAATGAAAGTTTAGCAAAAAAATTATGTATGCAAAATATGCACTGAGGACAAATAGTAAATATCTTACCATCATTCCTAAATAGATGTGACTGTAGTTCAATACCATCACTATTGATCGCACGTTTTGAGTACTAACATTTCTAAGTGCAGGAAGAAAATTTGTCTTGACAGTATGAAGATCCTCAAGCCATGAAACATAATGACTTATCTCCTCACAGTTTAGTTCAGCTCCGGGACAGTAGTAGGTCCTGTCCACCAAGCGCCGGACATGTTTGCTTGAATGGAAATAAGCTGTCAATAGAAATTAGTTGTCAATTATTTTTGAATAATCAATATCAAAGACAAAAATATAGTTGAGAAAAACTCACATAATGGTATAACTGGAGGCATCTGCACATCGACTCATATGTCTCTATTACCTTCAATATCATCTTCCGGACGAATATCAAAGGTGATAACCATACCAGGCTCAAATGCATAAGCCTTGCATAGTGCTTGCCAGGTTTTGCATTCAAAATAGGTGTACGTGTGTGCATTGTATACTTTGACGTTGAAAGTATAACCATGCTCAGTTTTCAGGTAAACTCTCTTTACCTCCATAGTTTCCATATCTTTAAAACCTATCTTATCCAAGACAAAAAATCTTGCATGGCAGGGGATGCGCTAGTAGAATAGTGAAAATTAAAAATTATAAGTCAGGCAAATGAAGCATATATAAGTCATTCTTAATTACAAAAACAGACTTGTTGTGACTTACTGTATCGAATTCGAAGGTCTCATCCAGCTTGATGCTGAATCGCCTATCATCAACAAGGAAATTTCTGTCGCACTGGCCGCGCTGAGTATTCGCACATAATGAAATTTTTTCCGTCGTCAGACGACATTTCCTATGTTCATATTAGGCGAAACATTAAACACTTACTAATTCAATTAATTCAACTACTTCTATTAATTCAACTAAGCATTTACTAAAAATAAACTAGTTATATTAATTCAATTAGTTCAACTAAGCATTTACTAAAAATAAACTAGTTCTATATATTAATTCAACTACTTCAACTAAACATTTACTAAAAATAAACTAGTTATATTAATTCAACTAGTTCAACTAAACATTTACTAAAAATAAACTAGTTATATTAATTCAATTAGTTCAACTAAGCATTTACTAAAACTAAACTAGTTCTATATATTAATTCAACTAGTTCAACTAAGCATTTACTAAAAATAAACTAGTTATATTAATTCAAGTAGTTCAACTAAGCATTTACTAAAAATAAACTAGTTATATATATTAATTCAACTAGTTCAACTAAGCATTTACTAAAAATAAACTAGTTATATATATATTAATTCAACTAGTTCAACTAAGCATTTACTAAAAATAAACTAGTTATATTAATTTAATTAGTTCAACTAAGCATTTACTAAAAATAAACTAGTTCTATATATTAATTCAACTAGTTCAACTAAACATTTACTAAAAATAAACTAGTTATATTAATTCAATTAGTTAATTAAGCATTTACTAAAAATAAACTAGTTCGATCTATATATTAATTCAACTAGTTCAACTAAACATTAACATTTCTAATTCATCTAACATTAACATTTCTAACATTCTAAAAATAAACTAGATAGTTCTAATTCATCTAAACATTAGAAAACAGAAAATAAGTAAAAAAATATGTGTGTGTGTGTAGTGTGTGTATGTGTGTACGTACATGTGTAGTGTACGTGTAGTGTGTGTGTGTGTGTAGTGTGTGTGTGTGTGTATGTGTATGCGTGTGTGTGTATGGAGCGGGCCGGGCGGGTACAGGCGGCGGGGACGGCGACGAGACGGGCGGCGGCGGCCGGGGACGGCGACGAGACGGGCGACGGCCGGGGACGGCGACGAGACGGTCGCGGCGGGGGCGACGACGACGACGGGCGGCGGGGGCGCGCGGCGACGACGACGACGGGCGGCGGGGGCGGCGAGGGCGTCGGG